>JAJKFI010035302.1:0-11589 GCA_029204185.1 Lerista edwardsae | reverse complement strand
CGGCGAAACGGACCGGAACACAATGGGCGGGCTGCCGCTCACCCGTTCCCCCCGCCCAGCGTTCCGGCTGCATGACAACGCTGAGCACAAGGGCCACCATAAAGTGTTTTTGGACTATTCTTGGAATCAGGGAGGATGGCTCACGTCTGTGTGCTGGTCTCTCTGACTCCGAGAGTGGTTCAAACATACTTTATGGTGTCACTTGTGCAGACCAAACTTTGCTGGCTTGGTTTATGCTGGCCTAACTCAGTTTAGGATTGTGCCCCCAACCTCTCTTGAAGAAATCCTCTCTGGACCCAAACATATTTACCAACTATCATCCAGTCTCAAATGTGCTATTTCTGGGCAAGGTGTTCAAGTAAGTAAGGGCACCCCAGCTTCCGGGATTCCTAGAGGAAACAGATTTTCTGGATCTTTTTCAGGGCAATCCTAATCAACTTTCCAGCACTGACAGTGCTACCAGTGGGGCATGTGCTACATCCTGCAGTTGGGGGACAGTCACGGAGGCCTCCTCATGGTAAAGGAATATTTGTTCCCTTCCCTCAGAGCTGTATTGCCCTTACCCCAGTGCTGGAGCGTGGTTAAGACTGCGCCCTCAGTCAGCTTCTAGCTAGAATTTGGGACTTAAACAGCTTTGGCCATGCTAGTGGATCAGCAATACTGGGATCTAGATAAGGGGATGCATCCCTATTGGTTCTGCTAGACCACTCATTGGCTTTCGATACCATCAACTATGGTGTCCATCCAGACCATCTTATCAAGTAGGGGTTTGGGGATACTGTTTGCAATGGCTCTGCTCCTTCCTGGAGGGTAGGTGCTGGGGGGGGGGCTCCTGTTCAGCACCATGACTGCTGGCTCTTGGTGTCCCTCAGGGTACTATCTCGTTGATGTTTTTCAAGATCTATATGAAACCCACTTGGGGAGTTCATCTGGGGATTTGGGGTTGGGTTCCATCAATATGTGAATGACAACCCGCTCTCTCATGTTCTCTTGAAGGAGCCTGTTTTCAGTTTAAGGGTGCTCCTGGGTTTGGCATTGAGAAAATGGGTTGTTGGCTCAGTACAGAAACCCTTTTAACCAGCTTTGGCTGGTTCTACAAATGCTTTCATTCCTGGATCAGGAGGTCCAGCCTAAAGCGACACATGCACTGATAAACATCCAGACTGGACTACTATAACATGCTCTACATGGGGCTTCCTTTGAAAACTGTCTGGAAATTTCAATTCGCTTAACAATGCAGCCACTCAGCTTCTCAGAGGAGCAAGGGGCCAGTATCATGTTAGGGTAAGATAAGTAGGGGGCATGACATGGTTGCAACCTCTTGGTTCTTTTCTGCTTATATTTTCCTAAGACAATTTGAAGTGCTGGTATGGTAGGGGGGAAATTGGAATAGGTTTGTAGAACACGTGACCTTTTGTTTACTTACCCTGGAGAAAGCCTCCATTGCCACCTTGAGAGTCCTCGACTCTATGCCTTGCTTTCTAGCAGGACTCACTCACTGAATGAATGAACTGCCATGGCCGGGACTATATTTTTCCCTTCTGTTCTTCTGAGTTGCAATGTGAATGGAGCGGGGGAGGAGTTTTCATTGCCGCAGCCAGTTTCGTATGGAGCCAAAGGTTCCCTGCACCTGCGCAAGATCATTTGCTCGCTCAAGTAACAGCCACAGGTAAGCCCGGCTTTGGTGTGTTACTTATATAACTGAAATGGTGGTTTGGTGGAATGAATGAAGGTCTGTCAGCAGTGCATCACTGGCCTGCCGGAACGTTAATGTTAAGTGTGAAACAACAACTCTGACTGCTCCCTGCACCTCCCGTGCTGCAGCTTGCTACGAAAAGTCTTAATTTGAGTGAAAATGCCCCAAGGATGAAGTCGCCATGGGCATCCGGTAGGATTCATGCACAAGTCAATTCACGAGTGGGCAGAGACTTGAGAACTGACTTGAATTTCCAGACTCTTTCCTAATGCTGCTCTCTTCCCCTAGAGCTTGGAAGTACCTTCTTTCTCCTGGCCTTCCATAAGGGCCCTAAGACTTCCTTGTTCCATCAAGTAACTGTTGATGTTTGGTTTTGCATTTGTTGTTTCATCTGATTTGTAGTGTTACTATATTGTGTTTTATTGTATTTTTGCTGTTCTGCCTTGTACTCCTGTATGGTTGGAAGAAAAATGCTTTAAATAAAGTATTTGCAAATCTAAATGCAGCTCCAAGAGCTATTCTTCACATCACATGCCAAATGGGCAGTAGTTGATTGATACAGGTTACTCACGGCTGTCTTGCATACAAGTTTTGCACAGTAGATATGATCTTGCTTAATGTCTACTTCAAGATGGACTTGTGTTTGTGTCTCACTAGGTTGCAAAATTATCATGTGATTTGTCTATGTTTCTGTGCCACGTTTCAAGAACTCTCTCCCAACTTCCACTAATGAAAACCCAAACATGGAGAGACATGCAAAACATTTCATCTACAGAGGGATGCACAGAGAGACTAAATGGATATAACAACATTTTGAGTGCGCCCTTTGGGTGCGGTTCTTCCTGTAGCCAAGCCCTGTTGGTAGTGTTGTGACGCACATTCTACAGACTCTCACTTGCAGGGTGTTATAAAAGCATCATAAAAAGTTATAATTGCTATAATAATGTCTATACATCTTCTGTTGAATTAAACCTATTAAGGCTCTCACTTAAACAGTACAGTTTTTGCTATCTTAAAACTATATTGGGAAGAAAGTTTGACTCCAATTATGTTTGATGGAAGCAGATCTTCTTTAAAAGTGGATTAACCCCAATACAAGAACATACGAACTGAAGAAGAGCCCCAACAGGTCATATCAGGCCAAAAGCCCATCTAGTCCAGCTTCCTGTATTGCACAGTGGCCCACCAGATGTCTCAGGTAACACACAAGACACCTGCATCCTGTTGCAACTCCCTTTATGATGTTTATAATAACATAATTTTGTGAATGGAGATCTGATTTTAAAAGCAAAAGTGATATTGGAGGAGCTAAACCTACCCCATCCCCACATTCTGTCCATCCAACACCACTTTTCAGTCATGCAGACTGGAAATTTAATTCTGGAAATGAGCCCAACAGGGAGTATCTGCAGGGAAGACCCGTTGGGAGGTAAATGGCAGGTGGGGGAAGTCTTACATTCATTTTGCTGTTTACAGGACCACCCACTTTATGGGGCAAACCCATTTGTAAAGGTACAAGTCTACCACCATCACATGTAATTTGGGACGTAGGGTCATCATAGAACTAACTGTAAGACCAAAGAAGAACCTAAAGATTCATCCACAAATTTAAGAAATATTTTATATATGGAAGGTCCTATTATTCAAAATTATGTATTTTATTCTACTGGAAAAAAAATTTTTTACACTCACCAGTCAAGCAAACGAACAGTCTATTTCAAGTGCTATCAAGCAACAACTATGCAATTGTTGTTACTCATGTGTTGTGTGGGAGATCAACACACTATATCTCAAGAAACCAATTTGAGCAGTCACATTTTCCTAGCAATAAGATTACATTAGTCTGCCAATGGCAGTGTGCAATTCTTTTCCTAGTTCCTCTTCATTCAAGATGTAGAATGAAACTGTGCAACTGTCATGGGTGTGCACTGTATTTATTTGGCTATGCCTACATTCCATTTTGTAAGCATTCACTCATCTATCTATCTATCTATAAATGAACGTGTGTGTGTGTGCGTGCGTGCGTGCGTGCGTGCGTATGTATGTTCCAGCATAGCTCTGGGATGCCTGGAGCGATTGATACCAAACTTGGTACACATATGCCTTGCGGTCTGGAAAGAAATACTGCAGGGTAAGACACCCCTAGCACCCCTAGGGGTGGGGGTGTGAAGGGGGTGACCTGTAAAAATAGTCGAAAACGGCTGATATTGGTGTTGAATCCAAGATTTCGGGGTCGCTGAGATGAACGGTGACGCTCCCGATGCTGTTTAAGTCCAAGTTCAGCCCCCATTGGCATGGGGGGTGAGAAGGGGTGCAAAATACAGTGCTTGGAAATAGAATATCCACAGCACACTGATGGTGGCATAGAGGACACCATTTGATTTTAGATTTCACAACTCATCCCACTTCTAGAAATACTGTGGGAGTAAGACACCTCTAGCGCCCCTAGGGGTGGGGATGGGAAGGGGGTGACCTGTAAAAATGATCGAAAACGCCCGATATTAGTGTCGAATCCATAGTTTTTGGGTCGCTGAGATGAACGGTGACACTCCCGATGCCGTTTAAGTCCACGTTCAGCCCCCATCAGCATGGGAGGTGAGAAGGGGTGAAAAATAAAATGTCCAAAATGACCAACCTTAGTGTCAAATCCATAGTTTTTGGGGTCACTAAGCTGGAATGCCTGGAGCAATTTACACCAAACCTGGTACACATATGACTTACACTCTGGAACGAAATACTGTGGGGGTGAGAGCACCCCTAGGGGTGGGGGTGGGAAGGGGCGACATGTAAAAATAATCGAAAACGGCCAATATTTATCAAATATCCACAAGTTTTCGGGGTCGCTAAGCTGATTGGTGACAGTCCCGATGACATTTAAGCCCAAGTGTAGTCAAACAGAACTCTGCAGAACCTTCTGGAAATTTTTAGAAATCATTATGCCCCGGTCTTGCAATCCAATACTTGCCATGTTCCCAGGATTCACTGAATACAAGTCTATCGATACCGTCGTAGATGCCTATGAGGTCATCCATTTCCCATCAGACTTCCTAAACTCACTTGATCCGGCTGGATTGCCACCACATCGTCTTTTACTTACAGTGGGATCTCCAATTATTTTACTACGGAACCTCCACCCGCCAAAACTTTGCAACGGCACAAGGCTGTGTGTCAAGAAGATACTGGGTACTGTAATTGAAGCGACTATCTTAACAAGAAAGGGAGAGGGCGGAACAGTTTTTATCCCCCACTGATAACACTCATTCCGACGGATCTCCCTTTTAATTTTAAGAGATTGCAAGTTCCAATGAGACTTGCATTCTTGATCACGATCAACAAGTCACAGGGGCAGTCTATTAAGTACTGTGGAGTGGATTTGAGATTGCCATGTTTCTCCCACGGACAACTTTATGTTGCTTGCTCAAGGGTGGGTTCACCCAAGAATTTATTTGTTCTTGCTCCTGGAGGTGAAACTAAAATTGTTGTTTATAATCAAGTTCTGAGTTAAATTAATATTATAGTGAATTTGTAAAGGATTTTACTTTATAATTTTATACTGAACTTATACTTTTAATTTCCTGTACTGTACATAAAATTACTTCGATTTTACACTATAGATAGAATTCATTCCTTTTCCTGTCTAACAGAAGCTTGGGATAAATACCCGGGCAACACCGGGTAAGGACAATCTAGTTATTTAATAATTTTCAGGCTCTTTTTACACTGATGTCCTCACCTAGTGTGTGCTCCCCAACTATGGCACTACAATGCTGCAGATACTCAGCCAGAATTAACATAGAAAACAAAACCAATAGTCAATACATAGGGGTGGTTTTTGTTGTTGTTGAAAACCACTTTTTGGGCGTTAACAACTGTCTTTTGGTGGCAAAAATGTCTGAATAAAAACACAAAACACTACATTTGGTGTTTAAGATATTTTCCAGAAATTAAAATAGACTACTTTTCCAATTAGAAATAATACTGTGGCTCTATCAGCTGACTCTATATTACCTGTATTAAAGCGTTTAAAATTAATAAGAATGAGAACTTGGATTGAGAATGCAGAATAAAAACACATAACACTGCAATCTGCTATTTTAATCAAGAAATTTTGGAAAAAAATCACACACACAAAATACCCCACAGATCTGATACTTTCTATTTTCAGAAACCTGTTGAAGCTGATTTGACAGGAAGGCTAGATGGGGTGAAATATTTGAAGCCAACAAAAGTGAAATTGATAAAAAGGAAAATTTTCTGGAGGGAAATCCTTGAGAGAAAAAGAAAGAAAGAAATACAGCATGGCTATTGCCCCAGAACAAACCTCTCTAAAGCAAGAATACCAATCCCTGAGGCTGATAAAAAGAATTTATAGGATGTGTATCCACCTGCAAAGGAGGATATAGTTCCTGTCACTTTAGTACTGTAATTATTTAAATTTTGACAGGTGCAGGCAGAGATAAGGAAAGAAGCACCTGCCAAAATTTCCTCTTTTACATGATTGCTGAAAGTCCAGGAAGTCTGCCCTTTTCTGTAACTGGTATCCTATCATTTTTCAAGAAATAAAAACTGGTGCTTTATGGGCCCAATTATATAAGGTTTCACATAGAAACTGGAGTTTAAAAATGATTGCAGAGACTTTCATCTCGTTTTTCCCTTATGTGCTTTAAGCAACATTTGACAGAACTGCTGAGAACCAATACTAATGCATCAGACTTGAGAAATGTTTACTGCAAGTTGTAAATTATTGGCTTCCACAATGTTTCAACGTGCAACTAGTCACTCTTTCATTTTTAGGACATGGAACATGCCTACCATGGAAAATGTCTCAAGGTATTCCACAAAGCAGGTTGGCGTCTCATTTACTAAAAGATTGGTAGCAGTTATGAATGCCACAACAAGGGACGTGGTGGCGCTGTGGGTTAAACCACTGCTGCTGGGCTTTCTGACTGGAAGGTTGGGAATTCGAGACCATGTGTCGGAGTGAGCTCCCGTTGCTTATCCCAGCTCCTCCCAACCTAGCAGTTTGAAAGCACGTAAAAATGCAAGCAGATAAATAGGGACCACTTTGGTGGAAAGATAACTGTGTTCCATGCGCTACGGTGTATAGTCATGCCAACCACATAACCATGGAAGCTTGTCCTTGGACAAACGCCGGCTCTACAGGCTTAGAAACAGGGATGAGCACCGCCCCCCACAGTGAGTCACAACTTGACCATTTGGTCATGGGGAAACCTATGAATGCCAACCCACTTCTCAGAGCGCAATCCTAACCTGGAGTTAGGCTGGCACAGTTAGGCCAGCAAAGTTTGCCTGGCACAAGGGACACCGTAAAGTATGTTTGGGCCATTCTCTGAGCCAGAGAGGCCAGTACACAGACGTGTACCATCCTCCCTGACTCAGAGAGTGGTCCAAACATGCTTTATGGTGGCCCTTGTGCCAGCCAAACTTTGCTGGCCTAACTGTGCCAGCCTAATTCCAGATTAGGACTGCGCTCTGAGTCATATCAAATACTTCATGTAGGTGTAGATATTTTGTAATGTTTTGCAATTTGTTTTCTAATAGAACCTAATAAGCACTTTCGCACAGGACGTATTTATAATGTGTGTGTTCTGCATTAAGAAACAACTGCTGGAAATACTGAACATAAACCTATTATTGATTAATACGACGAAGACATTGACTACTGTACCAGATGGCAGAAAAAGGAGGTACCCATTTGGTATTTAACTTTTGTTAACATTTATGATCTAACTCATTTGCTGTAATGAAAGAGCCATGTTCAAATTGATAAGCAAGCATGGATAGGTGATTTTGAGGTGAATTGCTTTATTAAAAGATTTAGAGCATTCAATTTCCTAGCCCAGCAGGCAGTCACTCAAGGCAGAGTGAGTCCATCCAAAGAATACAATAAAATCAAACAATACAAAATGTCACTGTAACAAAATGTTATTGTACATACTTTAATATTTCACTGTCTTCATAATGTTGTAATTCCAGTGAAGTGAAGAAATACAGATGACAGCCCACTCCTATTGAGGATGGGGTTGCTGGGTGGAGTGTGTTGCAACCAACCCTCGGCCATCCCTTTAGAAAGGATAGGAATCGAGGGACGCCAGGGGGCGGGCTTAGCAGCCATGCTAGTTGACTCAAAACAATCAGTATTCCAAGCATTTCAGATTGCTTTTCTGGTACTGTTTAGGACGTAATCGTTTACTCCTGAAGTAAAAACTTACCAAAATAACAACGTGTGATCATGTAGAAACATCACTGGTAACCTGATTATGAGTTAATACGCAATTCCAAGGTTTAATTCCGCGTAATTATGTTACTGAACAAACCGGACGAAATGCCACTTGCTGTCTATTTAAACTCGGATTGCACTGTTTTGACAGACTTATTTTTTGAAATCTACACAAGCAAAAATAAAACGGCCATGCCCCATAAAAAAAATGTCTGTTAATGTTCAGAATTTCGAAAATATTACCGTAGGAAAATTACATTAAAATCTCTTCATGACACAAGTAGTTGTCAATATGAGAGGATTTTTTTTTTACTTCTAGACTACAAAGAGTATTTTTGAAAACGTCTACACTCACACACACACCCCCACAAAAAACAAATTCTGTTAATGTCCAGAAGTTTGAAAATATTACCGTAGAAAAATGGAAGGCGGGGAAAAAAGTGTAAACGGGAAGGGGGGAAAAAAGGAGGGGGGAAATATATATATTTTTTCCTTCTAGACCATTAACAGTGGGTGTCAGAAAATGGTGAATAAGACTGCTAGGAACAAGAAGAAATTACACAGCTTCAAAAAATAAGGCACTCACTGTTAACGGTTAACGATAGCTTTATTGAGCCGATGTAATGTGAATACATGAATCTTTCCGTGGAAATTAAATCCCATTTTTCATTCAGCGATTCGCACACCCGTATGCAGAACACGCAGGCATGCTTAAAGAGGTTGAAATTAACTTTTACACGCGTGCAGGGAGATTTTTATTCGTGAATTTGCGGCAATCCTCTTTCGCATCGATTATCTGCGTCAGCCATATTTGTTGACCCGGAAGCTCCAAGAATGTGACGTCATTTCATCTCCAGTGTATTATTCCTCCAAGGTTGCAACAGCAGAAGGCACTTCCACTGTCACAAAATGGCTGCTGATAGCATGCACAGCACTCAGTGGCCATTTTGTGCTTGCTACTACAAGATGCAACAGCATCCCAACACTTCCACCAGTTCCTGCCATATTCGCTGGACCACATAAGGCAGGATTAGGGGTGGGGGTAAAACTGGGCAGGAAAGGGGGAGGAACAGGAGGTGGCAGGAGTGGGTGGATTCGACAGCTTCAGCGTACAACATCATATCCCCTCTTTTAACAAACATTCTCTGCTCCTTTCTTCTCCTCATTTGCACCAGCTAAAGAGATGGCATAGGTCCATTGCAGAATGTGAAGCTTACAATGGGATAAGGGGAAATAATCCTCCTTTCCCCTCCAAAGCTTCCCAGTTCACTCTCCCTCTGCTGGATACAGGGTGGTGCCTTTCTGGTACAGCTGCATCATTGGGGGAAAGATAGAATATGGGCTCTTATGAAGAAGTTAAGTTTGGGTATCTGTTCATAACTTGAAACCAGTGAAAATTGGAACTGCTGGTTCTTGCCAGTCCTCTTCTTTGTAGCATGCCTGGACATACTGCATCTGACAAAAGCGCCAACAGCCATCACTTGGATGACTGTAAATCGGGGATGTGTGCCGTTTTAATTATGATGTACTTTCACAAAAGAACAACTACAGTATTAAGATTCGTTTGGTTCAAAGCTGACACGATTGCAGAGTCATGATCATGTAATTCACATTTGATCTTAATGTGATCTTCGGTGCAGATAACTGAACAGAAATTATACTTGCAACATTGTTAAATTTTTTAGGCATTAAGAATGACACCTGTCAATAGCCAAGCCATAACTATTGCTTTCTCTTTTTTCAGATGTCAATTATTTTGTCTCCAGACTTACCATGATCTAGAAAGGAATCTTTGAGCTCATCTACTCATTATGCTTACTCATTATGCAATTTGATGACAGAGTCCTGTTTTAACTATTTCAGGACACCAATGGAAAGATCTTGTTTTGTACTACCGCCCTTTTAAAAAAAAAAGGCTCACTATATGTAGTAAACTAGCATATTGGTTTGCAGTATGCCAAGATTGGGAGAATACTCAAAATGCAGTCCTGACTAGACCTAGATGTTTTACTATTCAATATGCAAATAGATCTTTGTTTAAGGAAACACAGCATGGACCAAACTGAATGCTACAGTTTGAACATGAGGTGTTCCTCCAAGAAACTGAAGGGCTGGCTATTCTTTCTGCCCTCAAGGCACACGGAATGCTTAGAGTTTTCACCAATCAAGAGCACAGGCATGGCATCTTGACAAAGCTCTGGAAGCTTCCAAAGCCAGCTCTGCACATAAACAGAACTCCACTATGTCTATCTGCCCAGATGACCATTCAAAAGAATTAGAGAAGAATTATATAAGTAACCAACTTGTCTTTTCTATACGCAAAATAATCTTCATTTGCTTACTAGCTCTTTATAGGCTGAATATCTGTTCAGATATTATACTAGATACTAGTTATACTAGTTATGTTCAGATACAATTACACTAGTGCATAACTGTAGCTATATATACTGAAACTTACAGCAATAAGTCTCCCTGTACATGTGGGTACGTTACAGCTTTTCATATGTTCCAAGATGCATGGTTAAAGATGGTATCTTCTAAAGAAGGTTGCCATCACATACAATTATCGGTGCATCAGCCACAGTGTTGTTGGGCCAGTCCTGCAAGTACTTATGCATTCATATGCCAACATTTCTCTTTCTGGTCACATGCTCAGGGTCTGATCCAATTCCAAGCCAGTGCCAATCTCCTATGCGCTGCCTGGAAGACAACTGTCTCAAAAGTACGGTAAGGCCAGAATGACAGAGGCGCTGGCGGGGAGGCCAAGCTGAGCAGGCACTGGGCCTCTACACCAGTCATAGGAACCCAGGAAGATGCATGCCAGTGTATAGTTTCCTAGCATGCCAGTGTATAGTAAGCAAGCTGCACATTCTGAGGCAAAGTAAGGAGAGCTTCCGCTGATGCAAAACTTTCGCTGCCTGCCCTAATATGGCATAGCTAAAACAAGAGCACGGGCACAGCATCTTGACAAATGACTATTGACAAACATGGCTAATCTATCTACTGCTATTTTTAAAATATACTGTATTGCAGTGGTTCCCGAATTATGTATCAGGACCCACCAGTGGGTCGCAAACCAATTTCAGGTGGGTCGTAAAGCACCTAGAGCAGCCATATTGAAAATATGAGAAGATGGGATGCTGGAAAGGGGCGCGGAGCTGTGTGGTTGTTTTGCTTGCGTCAAGGTTGTAAATAGGCTTTTTTTCCTTTCTGATTTACTTTGCTATTGGAAAATGGTTGAGAAATCACCCAACTGATTGCTGCATTCTCAGGAAAGCAGCAGGTTCTGGCATCACAATGAGGGCAATTCCGGCCATGACATCACTTCTGATGGGTCCCAGACAGATGGTTGACAGGTGAAAAGCAAACCAGACCTTTTAATTGAGAGAGACAGGGTATTGGCATCCCTTTCATCAATACTCATCATTGACTGTCTTAAAAAAAAAAAATCACTTATCCCATGGGTTAATATTAAATTATCACTCAGTGTAGTCTGGTGCAGCCCACATGCTGAGTCACATCCCCTTCCTTTAAATGAGGCCCTCCTATTCTAATTGGTCACGAGCATCCCAATGACAAAGCATCAATGTAAACAGATTATTATTATTATTATTATTATTATTATTATTATTATTATTATTATTATTATTAT
>JAJKFI010035301.1:0-11591 GCA_029204185.1 Lerista edwardsae | reverse complement strand
CGGCGAAACGGACCGGAACACAATGGGCGGGCTGCCGCTCACCCGTTCCCCCCGCCCAGCGTTCCGGCTGCATGACAACGCTGAGCACAAGGGCCACCATAAAGTGTTTTTGGACTATTCTTGGAATCAGGGAGGATGGCTCACGTCTGTGTGCTGGTCTCTCTGACTCCGAGAGTGGTTCAAACATACTTTATGGTGTCACTTGTGCAGACCAAACTTTGCTGGCTTGGTTTATGCTGGCCTAACTCAGTTTAGGATTGTGCCCCCAACCTCTCTTGAAGAAATCCTCTCTGGACCCAAACATATTTACCAACTATCATCCAGTCTCAAATGTGCTATTTCTGGGCAAGGTGTTCAAGTAAGTAAGGGCACCCCAGCTTCCGGGATTCCTAGAGGAAACAGATTTTCTGGATCTTTTTCAGGGCAATCCTAATCAACTTTCCAGCACTGACAGTGCTACCAGTGGGGCATGTGCTACATCCTGCAGTTGGGGGACAGTCACGGAGGCCTCCTCATGGTAAAGGAATATTTGTTCCCTTCCCTCAGAGCTGTATTGCCCTTACCCCAGTGCTGGAGCGTGGTTAAGACTGCGCCCTCAGTCAGCTTCTAGCTAGAATTTGGGACTTAAACAGCTTTGGCCATGCTAGTGGATCAGCAATACTGGGATCTAGATAAGGGGATGCATCCCTATTGGTTCTGCTAGACCACTCATTGGCTTTCGATACCATCAACTATGGTGTCCATCCAGACCATCTTATCAAGTAGGGGTTTGGGGATACTGTTTGCAATGGCTCTGCTCCTTCCTGGAGGGTAGGTGCTGGGGGGGGGGGCTCCTGTTCAGCACCATGACTGCTGGCTCTTGGTGTCCCTCAGGGTACTATCTCGTTGATGTTTTTCAAGATCTATATGAAACCCACTTGGGGAGTTCATCTGGGGATTTGGGGTTGGGTTCCATCAATATGTGAATGACAACCCGCTCTCTCATGTTCTCTTGAAGGAGCCTGTTTTCAGTTTAAGGGTGCTCCTGGGTTTGGCATTGAGAAAATGGGTTGTTGGCTCAGTACAGAAACCCTTTTAACCAGCTTTGGCTGGTTCTACAAATGCTTTCATTCCTGGATCAGGAGGTCCAGCCTAAAGCGACACATGCACTGATAAACATCCAGACTGGACTACTATAACATGCTCTACATGGGGCTTCCTTTGAAAACTGTCTGGAAATTTCAATTCGCTTAACAATGCAGCCACTCAGCTTCTCAGAGGAGCAAGGGGCCAGTATCATGTTAGGGTAAGATAAGTAGGGGGCATGACATGGTTGCAACCTCTTGGTTCTTTTCTGCTTATATTTTCCTAAGACAATTTGAAGTGCTGGTATGGTAGGGGGGAAATTGGAATAGGTTTGTAGAACACGTGACCTTTTGTTTACTTACCCTGGAGAAAGCCTCCATTGCCACCTTGAGAGTCCTCGACTCTATGCCTTGCTTTCTAGCAGGACTCACTCACTGAATGAATGAACTGCCATGGCCGGGACTATATTTTTCCCTTCTGTTCTTCTGAGTTGCAATGTGAATGGAGCGGGGGAGGAGTTTTCATTGCCGCAGCCAGTTTCGTATGGAGCCAAAGGTTCCCTGCACCTGCGCAAGATCATTTGCTCGCTCAAGTAACAGCCACAGGTAAGCCCGGCTTTGGTGTGTTACTTATATAACTGAAATGGTGGTTTGGTGGAATGAATGAAGGTCTGTCAGCAGTGCATCACTGGCCTGCCGGAACGTTAATGTTAAGTGTGAAACAACAACTCTGACTGCTCCCTGCACCTCCCGTGCTGCAGCTTGCTACGAAAAGTCTTAATTTGAGTGAAAATGCCCCAAGGATGAAGTCGCCATGGGCATCCGGTAGGATTCATGCACAAGTCAATTCACGAGTGGGCAGAGACTTGAGAACTGACTTGAATTTCCAGACTCTTTCCTAATGCTGCTCTCTTCCCCTAGAGCTTGGAAGTACCTTCTTTCTCCTGGCCTTCCATAAGGGCCCTAAGACTTCCTTGTTCCATCAAGTAACTGTTGATGTTTGGTTTTGCATTTGTTGTTTCATCTGATTTGTAGTGTTACTATATTGTGTTTTATTGTATTTTTGCTGTTCTGCCTTGTACTCCTGTATGGTTGGAAGAAAAATGCTTTAAATAAAGTATTTGCAAATCTAAATGCAGCTCCAAGAGCTATTCTTCACATCACATGCCAAATGGGCAGTAGTTGATTGATACAGGTTACTCACGGCTGTCTTGCATACAAGTTTTGCACAGTAGATATGATCTTGCTTAATGTCTACTTCAAGATGGACTTGTGTTTGTGTCTCACTAGGTTGCAAAATTATCATGTGATTTGTCTATGTTTCTGTGCCACGTTTCAAGAACTCTCTCCCAACTTCCACTAATGAAAACCCAAACATGGAGAGACATGCAAAACATTTCATCTACAGAGGGATGCACAGAGAGACTAAATGGATATAACAACATTTTGAGTGCGCCCTTTGGGTGCGGTTCTTCCTGTAGCCAAGCCCTGTTGGTAGTGTTGTGACGCACATTCTACAGACTCTCACTTGCAGGGTGTTATAAAAGCATCATAAAAAGTTATAATTGCTATAATAATGTCTATACATCTTCTGTTGAATTAAACCTATTAAGGCTCTCACTTAAACAGTACAGTTTTTGCTATCTTAAAACTATATTGGGAAGAAAGTTTGACTCCAATTATGTTTGATGGAAGCAGATCTTCTTTAAAAGTGGATTAACCCCAATACAAGAACATACGAACTGAAGAAGAGCCCCAACAGGTCATATCAGGCCAAAAGCCCATCTAGTCCAGCTTCCTGTATTGCACAGTGGCCCACCAGATGTCTCAGGTAACACACAAGACACCTGCATCCTGTTGCAACTCCCTTTATGATGTTTATAATAACATAATTTTGTGAATGGAGATCTGATTTTAAAAGCAAAAGTGATATTGGAGGAGCTAAACCTACCCCATCCCCACATTCTGTCCATCCAACACCACTTTTCAGTCATGCAGACTGGAAATTTAATTCTGGAAATGAGCCCAACAGGGAGTATCTGCAGGGAAGACCCGTTGGGAGGTAAATGGCAGGTGGGGGAAGTCTTACATTCATTTTGCTGTTTACAGGACCACCCACTTTATGGGGCAAACCCATTTGTAAAGGTACAAGTCTACCACCATCACATGTAATTTGGGACGTAGGGTCATCATAGAACTAACTGTAAGACCAAAGAAGAACCTAAAGATTCATCCACAAATTTAAGAAATATTTTATATATGGAAGGTCCTATTATTCAAAATTATGTATTTTATTCTACTGGAAAAAAAATTTTTTACACTCACCAGTCAAGCAAACGAACAGTCTATTTCAAGTGCTATCAAGCAACAACTATGCAATTGTTGTTACTCATGTGTTGTGTGGGAGATCAACACACTATATCTCAAGAAACCAATTTGAGCAGTCACATTTTCCTAGCAATAAGATTACATTAGTCTGCCAATGGCAGTGTGCAATTCTTTTCCTAGTTCCTCTTCATTCAAGATGTAGAATGAAACTGTGCAACTGTCATGGGTGTGCACTGTATTTATTTGGCTATGCCTACATTCCATTTTGTAAGCATTCACTCATCTATCTATCTATCTATAAATGAACGTGTGTGTGTGTGCGTGCGTGCGTGCGTGCGTGCGTATGTATGTTCCAGCATAGCTCTGGGATGCCTGGAGCGATTGATACCAAACTTGGTACACATATGCCTTGCGGTCTGGAAAGAAATACTGCAGGGTAAGACACCCCTAGCACCCCTAGGGGTGGGGGTGTGAAGGGGGTGACCTGTAAAAATAGTCGAAAACGGCTGATATTGGTGTTGAATCCAAGATTTCGGGGTCGCTGAGATGAACGGTGACGCTCCCGATGCTGTTTAAGTCCAAGTTCAGCCCCCATTGGCATGGGGGGTGAGAAGGGGTGCAAAATACAGTGCTTGGAAATAGAATATCCACAGCACACTGATGGTGGCATAGAGGACACCATTTGATTTTAGATTTCACAACTCATCCCACTTCTAGAAATACTGTGGGAGTAAGACACCTCTAGCGCCCCTAGGGGTGGGGATGGGAAGGGGGTGACCTGTAAAAATGATCGAAAACGCCCGATATTAGTGTCGAATCCATAGTTTTTGGGTCGCTGAGATGAACGGTGACACTCCCGATGCCGTTTAAGTCCACGTTCAGCCCCCATCAGCATGGGAGGTGAGAAGGGGTGAAAAATAAAATGTCCAAAATGACCAACCTTAGTGTCAAATCCATAGTTTTTGGGGTCACTAAGCTGGAATGCCTGGAGCAATTTACACCAAACCTGGTACACATATGACTTACACTCTGGAACGAAATACTGTGGGGGTGAGAGCACCCCTAGGGGTGGGGGTGGGAAGGGGCGACATGTAAAAATAATCGAAAACGGCCAATATTTATCAAATATCCACAAGTTTTCGGGGTCGCTAAGCTGATTGGTGACAGTCCCGATGACATTTAAGCCCAAGTGTAGTCAAACAGAACTCTGCAGAACCTTCTGGAAATTTTTAGAAATCATTATGCCCCGGTCTTGCAATCCAATACTTGCCATGTTCCCAGGATTCACTGAATACAAGTCTATCGATACCGTCGTAGATGCCTATGAGGTCATCCATTTCCCATCAGACTTCCTAAACTCACTTGATCCGGCTGGATTGCCACCACATCGTCTTTTACTTACAGTGGGATCTCCAATTATTTTACTACGGAACCTCCACCCGCCAAAACTTTGCAACGGCACAAGGCTGTGTGTCAAGAAGATACTGGGTACTGTAATTGAAGCGACTATCTTAACAAGAAAGGGAGAGGGCGGAACAGTTTTTATCCCCCACTGATAACACTCATTCCGACGGATCTCCCTTTTAATTTTAAGAGATTGCAAGTTCCAATGAGACTTGCATTCTTGATCACGATCAACAAGTCACAGGGGCAGTCTATTAAGTACTGTGGAGTGGATTTGAGATTGCCATGTTTCTCCCACGGACAACTTTATGTTGCTTGCTCAAGGGTGGGTTCACCCAAGAATTTATTTGTTCTTGCTCCTGGAGGTGAAACTAAAATTGTTGTTTATAATCAAGTTCTGAGTTAAATTAATATTATAGTGAATTTGTAAAGGATTTTACTTTATAATTTTATACTGAACTTATACTTTTAATTTCCTGTACTGTACATAAAATTACTTCGATTTTACACTATAGATAGAATTCATTCCTTTTCCTGTCTAACAGAAGCTTGGGATAAATACCCGGGCAACACCGGGTAAGGACAATCTAGTTATTTAATAATTTTCAGGCTCTTTTTACACTGATGTCCTCACCTAGTGTGTGCTCCCCAACTATGGCACTACAATGCTGCAGATACTCAGCCAGAATTAACATAGAAAACAAAACCAATAGTCAATACATAGGGGTGGTTTTTGTTGTTGTTGAAAACCACTTTTTGGGCGTTAACAACTGTCTTTTGGTGGCAAAAATGTCTGAATAAAAACACAAAACACTACATTTGGTGTTTAAGATATTTTCCAGAAATTAAAATAGACTACTTTTCCAATTAGAAATAATACTGTGGCTCTATCAGCTGACTCTATATTACCTGTATTAAAGCGTTTAAAATTAATAAGAATGAGAACTTGGATTGAGAATGCAGAATAAAAACACATAACACTGCAATCTGCTATTTTAATCAAGAAATTTTGGAAAAAAATCACACACACAAAATACCCCACAGATCTGATACTTTCTATTTTCAGAAACCTGTTGAAGCTGATTTGACAGGAAGGCTAGATGGGGTGAAATATTTGAAGCCAACAAAAGTGAAATTGATAAAAAGGAAAATTTTCTGGAGGGAAATCCTTGAGAGAAAAAGAAAGAAAGAAATACAGCATGGCTATTGCCCCAGAACAAACCTCTCTAAAGCAAGAATACCAATCCCTGAGGCTGATAAAAAGAATTTATAGGATGTGTATCCACCTGCAAAGGAGGATATAGTTCCTGTCACTTTAGTACTGTAATTATTTAAATTTTGACAGGTGCAGGCAGAGATAAGGAAAGAAGCACCTGCCAAAATTTCCTCTTTTACATGATTGCTGAAAGTCCAGGAAGTCTGCCCTTTTCTGTAACTGGTATCCTATCATTTTTCAAGAAATAAAAACTGGTGCTTTATGGGCCCAATTATATAAGGTTTCACATAGAAACTGGAGTTTAAAAATGATTGCAGAGACTTTCATCTCGTTTTTCCCTTATGTGCTTTAAGCAACATTTGACAGAACTGCTGAGAACCAATACTAATGCATCAGACTTGAGAAATGTTTACTGCAAGTTGTAAATTATTGGCTTCCACAATGTTTCAACGTGCAACTAGTCACTCTTTCATTTTTAGGACATGGAACATGCCTACCATGGAAAATGTCTCAAGGTATTCCACAAAGCAGGTTGGCGTCTCATTTACTAAAAGATTGGTAGCAGTTATGAATGCCACAACAAGGGACGTGGTGGCGCTGTGGGTTAAACCACTGCTGCTGGGCTTTCTGACTGGAAGGTTGGGAATTCGAGACCATGTGTCGGAGTGAGCTCCCGTTGCTTATCCCAGCTCCTCCCAACCTAGCAGTTTGAAAGCACGTAAAAATGCAAGCAGATAAATAGGGACCACTTTGGTGGAAAGATAACTGTGTTCCATGCGCTACGGTGTATAGTCATGCCAACCACATAACCATGGAAGCTTGTCCTTGGACAAACGCCGGCTCTACAGGCTTAGAAACAGGGATGAGCACCGCCCCCCCACAGTGAGTCACAACTTGACCATTTGGTCATGGGGAAACCTATGAATGCCAACCCACTTCTCAGAGCGCAATCCTAACCTGGAGTTAGGCTGGCACAGTTAGGCCAGCAAAGTTTGCCTGGCACAAGGGACACCGTAAAGTATGTTTGGGCCATTCTCTGAGCCAGAGAGGCCAGTACACAGACGTGTACCATCCTCCCTGACTCAGAGAGTGGTCCAAACATGCTTTATGGTGGCCCTTGTGCCAGCCAAACTTTGCTGGCCTAACTGTGCCAGCCTAATTCCAGATTAGGACTGCGCTCTGAGTCATATCAAATACTTCATGTAGGTGTAGATATTTTGTAATGTTTTGCAATTTGTTTTCTAATAGAACCTAATAAGCACTTTCGCACAGGACGTATTTATAATGTGTGTGTTCTGCATTAAGAAACAACTGCTGGAAATACTGAACATAAACCTATTATTGATTAATACGACGAAGACATTGACTACTGTACCAGATGGCAGAAAAAGGAGGTACCCATTTGGTATTTAACTTTTGTTAACATTTATGATCTAACTCATTTGCTGTAATGAAAGAGCCATGTTCAAATTGATAAGCAAGCATGGATAGGTGATTTTGAGGTGAATTGCTTTATTAAAAGATTTAGAGCATTCAATTTCCTAGCCCAGCAGGCAGTCACTCAAGGCAGAGTGAGTCCATCCAAAGAATACAATAAAATCAAACAATACAAAATGTCACTGTAACAAAATGTTATTGTACATACTTTAATATTTCACTGTCTTCATAATGTTGTAATTCCAGTGAAGTGAAGAAATACAGATGACAGCCCACTCCTATTGAGGATGGGGTTGCTGGGTGGAGTGTGTTGCAACCAACCCTCGGCCATCCCTTTAGAAAGGATAGGAATCGAGGGACGCCAGGGGGCGGGCTTAGCAGCCATGCTAGTTGACTCAAAACAATCAGTATTCCAAGCATTTCAGATTGCTTTTCTGGTACTGTTTAGGACGTAATCGTTTACTCCTGAAGTAAAAACTTACCAAAATAACAACGTGTGATCATGTAGAAACATCACTGGTAACCTGATTATGAGTTAATACGCAATTCCAAGGTTTAATTCCGCGTAATTATGTTACTGAACAAACCGGACGAAATGCCACTTGCTGTCTATTTAAACTCGGATTGCACTGTTTTGACAGACTTATTTTTTGAAATCTACACAAGCAAAAATAAAACGGCCATGCCCCATAAAAAAAATGTCTGTTAATGTTCAGAATTTCGAAAATATTACCGTAGGAAAATTACATTAAAATCTCTTCATGACACAAGTAGTTGTCAATATGAGAGGATTTTTTTTTTACTTCTAGACTACAAAGAGTATTTTTGAAAACGTCTACACTCACACACACACCCCCACAAAAAACAAATTCTGTTAATGTCCAGAAGTTTGAAAATATTACCGTAGAAAAATGGAAGGCGGGGAAAAAAGTGTAAACGGGAAGGGGGGAAAAAAGGAGGGGGGAAATATATATATTTTTTCCTTCTAGACCATTAACAGTGGGTGTCAGAAAATGGTGAATAAGACTGCTAGGAACAAGAAGAAATTACACAGCTTCAAAAAATAAGGCACTCACTGTTAACGGTTAACGATAGCTTTATTGAGCCGATGTAATGTGAATACATGAATCTTTCCGTGGAAATTAAATCCCATTTTTCATTCAGCGATTCGCACACCCGTATGCAGAACACGCAGGCATGCTTAAAGAGGTTGAAATTAACTTTTACACGCGTGCAGGGAGATTTTTATTCGTGAATTTGCGGCAATCCTCTTTCGCATCGATTATCTGCGTCAGCCATATTTGTTGACCCGGAAGCTCCAAGAATGTGACGTCATTTCATCTCCAGTGTATTATTCCTCCAAGGTTGCAACAGCAGAAGGCACTTCCACTGTCACAAAATGGCTGCTGATAGCATGCACAGCACTCAGTGGCCATTTTGTGCTTGCTACTACAAGATGCAACAGCATCCCAACACTTCCACCAGTTCCTGCCATATTCGCTGGACCACATAAGGCAGGATTAGGGGTGGGGGTAAAACTGGGCAGGAAAGGGGGAGGAACAGGAGGTGGCAGGAGTGGGTGGATTCGACAGCTTCAGCGTACAACATCATATCCCCTCTTTTAACAAACATTCTCTGCTCCTTTCTTCTCCTCATTTGCACCAGCTAAAGAGATGGCATAGGTCCATTGCAGAATGTGAAGCTTACAATGGGATAAGGGGAAATAATCCTCCTTTCCCCTCCAAAGCTTCCCAGTTCACTCTCCCTCTGCTGGATACAGGGTGGTGCCTTTCTGGTACAGCTGCATCATTGGGGGAAAGATAGAATATGGGCTCTTATGAAGAAGTTAAGTTTGGGTATCTGTTCATAACTTGAAACCAGTGAAAATTGGAACTGCTGGTTCTTGCCAGTCCTCTTCTTTGTAGCATGCCTGGACATACTGCATCTGACAAAAGCGCCAACAGCCATCACTTGGATGACTGTAAATCGGGGATGTGTGCCGTTTTAATTATGATGTACTTTCACAAAAGAACAACTACAGTATTAAGATTCGTTTGGTTCAAAGCTGACACGATTGCAGAGTCATGATCATGTAATTCACATTTGATCTTAATGTGATCTTCGGTGCAGATAACTGAACAGAAATTATACTTGCAACATTGTTAAATTTTTTAGGCATTAAGAATGACACCTGTCAATAGCCAAGCCATAACTATTGCTTTCTCTTTTTTCAGATGTCAATTATTTTGTCTCCAGACTTACCATGATCTAGAAAGGAATCTTTGAGCTCATCTACTCATTATGCTTACTCATTATGCAATTTGATGACAGAGTCCTGTTTTAACTATTTCAGGACACCAATGGAAAGATCTTGTTTTGTACTACCGCCCTTTTAAAAAAAAAAGGCTCACTATATGTAGTAAACTAGCATATTGGTTTGCAGTATGCCAAGATTGGGAGAATACTCAAAATGCAGTCCTGACTAGACCTAGATGTTTTACTATTCAATATGCAAATAGATCTTTGTTTAAGGAAACACAGCATGGACCAAACTGAATGCTACAGTTTGAACATGAGGTGTTCCTCCAAGAAACTGAAGGGCTGGCTATTCTTTCTGCCCTCAAGGCACACGGAATGCTTAGAGTTTTCACCAATCAAGAGCACAGGCATGGCATCTTGACAAAGCTCTGGAAGCTTCCAAAGCCAGCTCTGCACATAAACAGAACTCCACTATGTCTATCTGCCCAGATGACCATTCAAAAGAATTAGAGAAGAATTATATAAGTAACCAACTTGTCTTTTCTATACGCAAAATAATCTTCATTTGCTTACTAGCTCTTTATAGGCTGAATATCTGTTCAGATATTATACTAGATACTAGTTATACTAGTTATGTTCAGATACAATTACACTAGTGCATAACTGTAGCTATATATACTGAAACTTACAGCAATAAGTCTCCCTGTACATGTGGGTACGTTACAGCTTTTCATATGTTCCAAGATGCATGGTTAAAGATGGTATCTTCTAAAGAAGGTTGCCATCACATACAATTATCGGTGCATCAGCCACAGTGTTGTTGGGCCAGTCCTGCAAGTACTTATGCATTCATATGCCAACATTTCTCTTTCTGGTCACATGCTCAGGGTCTGATCCAATTCCAAGCCAGTGCCAATCTCCTATGCGCTGCCTGGAAGACAACTGTCTCAAAAGTACGGTAAGGCCAGAATGACAGAGGCGCTGGCGGGGAGGCCAAGCTGAGCAGGCACTGGGCCTCTACACCAGTCATAGGAACCCAGGAAGATGCATGCCAGTGTATAGTTTCCTAGCATGCCAGTGTATAGTAAGCAAGCTGCACATTCTGAGGCAAAGTAAGGAGAGCTTCCGCTGATGCAAAACTTTCGCTGCCTGCCCTAATATGGCATAGCTAAAACAAGAGCACGGGCACAGCATCTTGACAAATGACTATTGACAAACATGGCTAATCTATCTACTGCTATTTTTAAAATATACTGTATTGCAGTGGTTCCCGAATTATGTATCAGGACCCACCAGTGGGTCGCAAACCAATTTCAGGTGGGTCGTAAAGCACCTAGAGCAGCCATATTGAAAATATGAGAAGATGGGATGCTGGAAAGGGGCGCGGAGCTGTGTGGTTGTTTTGCTTGCGTCAAGGTTGTAAATAGGCTTTTTTTCCTTTCTGATTTACTTTGCTATTGGAAAATGGTTGAGAAATCACCCAACTGATTGCTGCATTCTCAGGAAAGCAGCAGGTTCTGGCATCACAATGAGGGCAATTCCGGCCATGACATCACTTCTGATGGGTCCCAGACAGATGGTTGACAGGTGAAAAGCAAACCAGACCTTTTAATTGAGAGAGACAGGGTATTGGCATCCCTTTCATCAATACTCATCATTGACTGTCTTAAAAAAAAAAAATCACTTATCCCATGGGTTAATATTAAATTATCACTCAGTGTAGTCTGGTGCAGCCCACATGCTGAGTCACATCCCCTTCCTTTAAATGAGGCCCTCCTATTCTAATTGGTCACGAGCATCCCAATGACAAAGCATCAATGTAAACAGATTATTATTATTATTATTATTATTATTATTATTATTATTATTATTATTATTATTAT
>JAJKFI010035300.1:0-17889 GCA_029204185.1 Lerista edwardsae | reverse complement strand
GGTTTAGTTTAAACTTGTTTTCAGTCACGATCTGAACTAAAAAAAAACACACCATCACCACAACAAAGAGAGAAAAACATACTCAGACTACTTCAACAGACCACTATGCTACAGTGTTTATAAATTCTAGATGTGATTGAGTATAGTATTATGCAATTCAACTGACAATTTTATGCAACTGGTATTTCCTGATGATGACACTGCCAGAACAGAGCTATCCAAAATTAAGTTGTTTGGGTATTATTTGTGGTACCTGAAACGAAAGGAACAGGGAGAAACAGCATCTGTGTTGGAAGGTATGAAAGTTAGAACAAATGAAAGAAAAAAATAAACTCAGATCTTTCCCTATGACAGTCGTATTAGGTAGTGACCAACTTCCAGGTGGAGTTTTGTTTGCGGGAATTTAGAATTAAGGAAAAAAAAATCTGTAAATTGTCCGATTCAGTATAAGAGCAACAGGACATTTTGACCACAGCTATAACTCAAGGTTGGGAGGAAAGTAACCATATGATTTCACTTCTTCCAAATGAGACATGTTGCTTAGGCACTTCTGAACAAACAGAGAAATTTGCTGTGCTAATTTATATTGGAGAAAATCAAAGTTAGTAAGCAGAATCTTTACTTCATTGTCAATGTCCGATTCGATTTTTTTTTTTTAAAGAGGTGGGATAAGTATAATCATAATGATATATTGGGGGCAAACGACAGAATCCGTGTGCCTTGGGTCACAAAAATATTAGTTTTTGTAAGCCTGAAGTTTTCATAAAATAACTTATATCTGATAATAAAAAGGTAAAGGTTTCCCCACGACCGAATGGTCTAGTCGTGACCGACTGTAGGGGGCGGTGCTCATCTCCGTTTCAAAGCCTGTGAGCCGGCATTTTTGTCCGATCATGGTGGCCAGCATGATTCTACGCCGTAGCGCACGGAACGCCGTTACCTTCCCACCAAAGTGGTCCCTATTTATCTACTTGCATTTTAGGTGCTTTCGAACTGCTAGGTTGGCATATGTATATATGATAATATCTGATAATACATTAACTGAAATTTACTCAAATACTCCAGATATGAGCTGGAGATACATTTCAAACAAGTAGAGAGAGGAAAAAATGAGTTATAACAAGACACTGGTGGGGACACTGGTGCAGGTCGCATTAATCGATGTTGCTGGATCCGGCCCGGGATAGGATATGATGTGTACCAGCCAGATCCGCCCACCCCTGCACTGCTGCTGCCCTACCTTTGCCCCTGTGCGGCACAGCACAGAACTTACCTGCTCTGACAGGCACCACTCCTTACGCTGGCACTAGCGAGATAGCCTTCTCACTAGGACTTCCTGAAGGCACGCAGCTGCAATGTGCTTTCTGGCACATTTCCCAAAGTACGCACAGCAGAGCTCTTGCAGGGAGAGAATTCTTGCTCAGTGGGCAAGAACAAGCACTTGCCCACAGAGAATAAGGTCTCAATCCCAAAGGCCCTTATGCCGGCGATACATGTGTACCACTAGCAAAAATGTCACGAATGTGCCATAAAGCATGTCTGCAACGTGTGTATGCCGGTGCTGGGGCAGCCGGCACTCCATCAGGCTGCCTCTCCTGCCTGGTGCCCCGGGGCATTCCCCCCCCCCCGATCATCCCTAGATGTGTAACTGAGCAGTTCCAGTGCCAGGCAGCTCTCACAGTAGACCACAGTACTTTGCGACACAGAGGGCTGTAGCCAGTGGTGGGATTCAAATAAATTAACAACCGGTTCTATGATGTCATAGCCGGAGCCAAAAAAACCCAAAGCCAGCCGAGGTAAGCGAGTGGGCGGGGCCTGGCCATTTAACAACTGGTTCTATAGAACCTGGGGGAACCCCCTGAATCCCACCACTGGCTGTAGCATAAGACAGGCAATGGGCAGTTTTAATATACTGTTCCAAGAGCAAGGCATCGGTTTTGCTTGGGAAATTGCAGCTTCAGTCCTGTGGCAAGGAAAGTTCTTCCAGGATGGAGATTAGAATGCAGCCTAAAAGCGGGGGGGGGGGGACCCACTGGCACCAGTAAAAGAGCTGAATGCCGCTTAGTCTACACGTTTGATGCCTCACCACGAGGGATGCAGAGCACTGTCAAGACTAACATAGCCCCTGCCTCAGGGTTTAGAAACTGCGAGCTCTCCATACTGCGCTCAGCACAAGCCACTTGATAAACAGAGGACAGCATCTAGGGTTGGCATGTGCTGAGGAATTGCAGGGGGTGGGGTGGGGAACAGCTGCTAGAATAAGCAGCAACAAGATGAACTGATATTTATCAGGTAGCCTTTAATAAGCAAGAACAAAGTCTAACTGCACCCTTGGAACAATGTCAGTCACTGTTGTGAAACAAATGGTTTAGGAACTGAACCAGGGAACATACCCAGTTGAGTGGGGAGGTGGATAAAATGCTGGTTTAAAAGCTACCCCTAAGGCAAGGTCAGACTCCACCCAACTGCAAATGTAAATTGCAGGTAGCCAATGCTGCAGAAAACAGTGAAGGAAAAGCCTTTGCCACTTGCTTGTGTTGGGGACAGGTGTGAGGATTTTGACCCTGCCTTATTCAACTATCTCGAGTTTGGGAACTCTGAGGGCCCAATGCTATACAGCGTTCGAGAACTGATGCTGCCTTGCCGATGGTGAGTGCTGCATTCTGTGATGAGGGGACAGTCAGAGGGGCCACCTCCAGGTAATAAAAAGTTTGTTTCCTTCCCTTGGGACTGCATTGCAGCTACATCAGCGCTGGAAAGTTGAATGCGATTGGGCCCCAAGTCTGTCATCCAGTAGATGTGGCAGCCCTCACACAGATTTCACCTCCTATCCCAACCCCTGGGGGCAGGGAGGGTATAGTCTGGTCAATTTAGGGGGGAAAAACCCATAACCCGGGACTAAGCCTAATAAAAGGTCTGTCAACTGTTCTTGTCAGTACTAGGTGTACTGATTGACAGGAAAAAAGTTCTCCAAAATTCGACCACCGGAAGTGGGTTATTTTCAGGATGGCAGCCATGAAAACCATGAAAATTGGCCAAAATCATGCAACCGTGTTATGTTTAAGCTTAGAAAAAGTCTAATCAAAGGTCTGTCAACTGTTCTTATCAGTACTAGGTGTACTGATTGACAGGGAAAAAAACTTACCAAAACCTGACAACTGATTATTTCATCACACAGTCACTAATTTCAAGTTCAAGTTCACTAACTCACTAAGTTCATGCTCAGCAGCCTTTTAGAAATGCCCACCAGGGGAAGATGTCTTGGGGTAGGAGCTAAGCCTTCTACATGTCCTCTCTATGATACCTGCAGAGGTGTGGCCTTGAGTTTACTTCCTTCCTTCCTTCCTGCTCTGAGCACATGCTCTCTTACTCTTCTGACCAACAAACATCATGTCCTGCCTCCAACTGAGTCTTCCACAAAATTCCATAGTCTAAGAGTGTACTATCAGACCATGATTTGGATAGATATGGCTGGGGAAATGAATCCTATGGACTGGGGTTGGAAACTCGATGGCGGTGAACTGGTGCCAGTAATGTGTGATATTAAAGCTGCACCAGACACTCTACTGCAAATTATACACTGCAATTGTAAAACTGGTTGCAGTGGTACCCGCTGCAGTTGCAGAACATACGGACTTCCATGCAGTTCTGTATGTGGACCATGTCAAGAAACGTATTGTGACGGGGGCGGTGCTTGGCTGAGCACGGAGATGGATGTGTCTCGGTATTTCTCCGAGACCATGCCATGCAAATATCTCTTTTGAGTATCCCCAATGGAGGGGCTCTGCTCACACATCATTCCAGGAGAGGAAGGTGGAGGCTGGGCGTCATGCTGAAACCAACGAGATTAGCTAACTCGTTGGATTTTGGCTGTCCGTAATGCAGGAGGTATAAGAGCTGTCGGAGCCATTGGCTGGCCAGCATAAGTGCACCAGGCACGGAAAGAAGGTTGAAACCTCAGACAGGCCAGGATGATAAACAACTGCAAGCCAATAAACTTTAACAATTCTTGTCTCAGACCCTAAGACAAGATAAGCAAATTTGCAGGAGGAGGATGGAAAGAAAAAGAAGAAAAATCACGGATTGTTATTCAAGCTATTTCCTTGCTGACGTTCCAGGCGGTTGCAGGAACCAGAGGGGGAGAGATTCGAGCTTCGGCAATAGTTTTCCTCCTCTGGAATACAACATCAGGCAAGTGAATGTGTTAGAAATGTTTGGGAACCAACTGAGGAACAAGAAATAAGTATGATAGAGAAGAGTATTTCAGCGTTAAGATTTATTACTACCATTATTTAAGAATTTACGATCTGCTGATATCTCCAAGTGTCTAGGAGAGACTGAAACTTGAGCTGCAGCTAGCAGACTGGCCTCTTCTGAATGGCATGAGCAGACAAGCGATGAAAGAAATATTTTGGATCTCCCTGCTACCCCAAGGGATCGCTTCAGTGAAGGGTTAATAAAGAAGAATTTTGATTTAATTTTGGAATTAGAATTTGGACTATGATTATTCAGGAATGAGGAGAATGACATTTTATTGGACTTTGGCTGGGACCTTGCGGTAATCGGGCTGCTCTCAAACCTCCTGGTGGCAGCGGTTTGGTTTGAGGCAGCAGTTCTTAGTGGGAGCAAGACCCATAAATCAGTGTTTTGTTTCCCTGACCAGAGGAAAAGATTTTCAAGGAAGACTTATTTTAAGGTGGCAATCTGAGTGAAGATGGAAAACACCTTATAAGAATTATTGGATTGTGATATTATTATAAATTGTTAATTTGAGGATAGTGTTTGATTAGATGCTGGGATATTTATTGTATCTTAAATTAATGTTAACAGAAGGAATTTTTAAAATGGCGCTGTCTCCTCTCTGTACTTGTGGCATAGTTAAATTAGGAAAATTGCCAGAAGGCCAGGACGGGAAGCAGAAAGATTAGAGTTTGGGTGCATTCCCTTCCTGTACTTGTGACGCAGATAAAATGGGAAAGTTGTGTGATGATTACAAGGGAAGCAGAGGGATTCTAAAACAAGTTATATGATTATAACAAAAGATATAAGACAACTTCTAAGAATAATATTGGTCCTAAGGCGTGGAGAAAATTTTGATTAGACTTACCTTTTCCTATAAAAATACTTATTCTGTGCTGATTAAAATTAGGCAGTTTTGCGTATTTTATTTACTAGATAAATGGCTTAGTAAGTAGTTGACCTAACTTCAAGAATATTTTTGACTTTTGCATTTACTGTTTTATGATTGTTTGTGCAGAGAAGCCGTCTATCAGCCAGCAAGAAGACAAATGGGTGGCCAGAAGGAAGGAAATACACCCATTGTCTTGGCAGTCAGATAAATGCGCCAGCACAGTGCAGTGCAACTTGGTAGCGACAGCCCAGGTGCTAGTCCAAGCCTACACCCCAATGTGTCTCTGTGGAATGCATGTGTGAACATACATTCCTATGTGCAACCAAATGAAGAATCAAAAGTAGTTTTACTGCCAGCCCTCACAAGTGTGGTAAGCCAAGCAGGCAACAGGGAAACACTTCATTTTACCATGCTATGCAAAATAAGCAGGAAATGAAATCAACTTGCAGAGCAAGATGACATGAAACATCAGAAACCCCCCCCCCCAGTCAAAACAAACAAACATACCTCCCATTCACAGAGAGAAAGGGTTAGGATATAACCTGTTCCAACACATACAACTACCGTACTATGCTTTACCCAAGACTGAGTTAAACGTCTAGAAAGATTTCAGAATAATCTGTCAAAAATGCCTCCTGTATGCAAGACCACTAAAGAGTTCTGCACATTTAAATTCACTAGTGGTTGTTATCAACAGGATAATGACAGGTATAGCAATATCTACTTTATTTTAGCTGCTTTGTATTCTCTCTCTTTTATATTCATTGCTTATTAACCAATTATCATTTGATTTTACTGTATGAAGTGCATCATTAGCCACCCTGGGTATCCTTGAATGGAACAGAGGGATAAAATGTTCTAATAAAATGAAAACCTATTACGTATTTGTAAAGCACACAAAGAATTTACAGCATGCACTTAAAAGCTTAAAGTGCACATTTCTATAATGGTGGAGCGAGTCCAGTATAGACCAGTACAACCAGTTTACCCCAGAATATGCAGAGCCCTACAGTGGCTGCATGGGGGTGGCTGTGAAGTGCTCAGTGATGGCATCAGATGTGCTGAAAACTGCACAGGGCTTCAATTGGAGCTGTACAGGCCACACAGCAGGAAAGGCTGGTTACATGTCTGTGACAGTCAAGTGTGACAGGTATGCTCTACTATGCATCATCTGCATTTACAGGTTATTAGTATGTGCCTAAGCAAACCTAAGTGCTAAGTTACAGGCAGCTTTTGGAGATAGCCTTTGGGATTGTGCTCAGGTGAACCACCTCTATACTTTTCACCCATGTCACAAACCTTTGTTTACCCACAACTACATAAGTTACCAATTTTTCAGATACATTTTTAAGCTCTGGTCACGGTCAGAAGTTTAAAGGGGCTCAAACCCACGGATTCAAATATGGGGGTGATGCCAGAACCCCGTGGACCTTGACACCATGGATTTTGACACCTGCAGGGATTCTGGGAATGGAAGCCCTGCTGATACAGAGGGCTGCCTGTATTATATTACCAAGATGTAATGGTTTTATATATATAACCATTATATTTCAACAACTACTAAAATCAAGTTTTCCCTATTGGGAATTCATATATGTCATTACTACATCAAACAAAACACGCATCAAGTGTTTCTCAACCTTCATCACCCAATGTACCACTTCCCACGGTCCATCCTTTGGAAGTAACTGGATTTGACTTCCATTATCAGTTCCAGATTTGGACTCCAGATGCAACGCAACGAATACTGACAAGAGGCTCAGCAGGAGGACTTTTTCAAGCCCATGAAAACCAAGCTTCCTTCCGCTGTTCGTCACATTGCCGGCTCACTGCTGAGCAGTGGGTATCTGGGGCTGCCACAAATACCACAGGATACCACCTCTCATACTACCGGTAGTGCATGTACAACTGATTGAGAAATGCTGCTATATAGGTAGCATTTCCCACGGCAGCAGGGGAAAGGTGGAGTAAAGAATCAATATATTAATTAAATAAAAACATTAGTTTGCAACTAAATAGAGCCTTCATGCTGTCTAGGAGCACGGTTCAAACTTCTGGTCATGCAGCCTGTATGTCTTTCCTACTTCAGGATTTACAGTGTATCTAGTTAGAGACAACTGTAAAGTTAATGGACTGCTATTAAATCCTTTGAACACATGCAAAAACAGCATTGGGTGCTGTAAAAAAAAACCTCAATGAAACTAGTCACATGAGCCCAAAGGGGCTTTAGATTTGTTTTTCCAAAAGCTCCAACCCCACCCTATCCCACTCCATCCCGGAAACTGCTTTTGAAACCGAAGGTAATTTCAAACACAGTTTGTGATGTGTCATGGGGACTATCATTCGTTCAATTGGAAAAGTAAAAAATCCTCTTAATATGTACAACCCCTCAGGTGAGATTAAGTATCTTGGCCTAAGCCAGTGATGGTGAACCTATGACACGCGTGCCACAGCTGACATGTGAAGGCATTTTCAGTGACACACAGAGCTAGCAACTAGCCACACCTGCCGGCACTTAAAAGACATGCTGGAAGCAATTCCTCAGGTGCTGTGTGTATAAGAGAGGGTCTGGAGGCACTTACAAGCTACTCAGAAGCCTTACAAACTGCTCAGAAGCAACTCTACTATACCCCCAGCCAGCTCTTATGGCTGTGAGCCAGCTCTCCCTGTGTGTGAAAGAGAGACAGGAAGCACTTAAAAGACGCACGTGTTTTTTTCCCCTTCCCCAAGCCCTTTTGTGTCAGCACGAGTTGTAGCAGGGTGCAGCTGGGCTGGCGAAGCTGGATAAGAGGTGCAAGGCACGTGCCTAAAGCAACCTCCTGAGCCTGCTCATGCCAGAAGCAATTCCCAAGCTTGCTCACACCAGCATCAGTGGGGCTCTTTCTGCCCCAGAACTGGGCTCGAAGCACATAGTCACTCAGAGGACGTGCCAGAAATAATCCAAGAGTTTATTGCACCAGCACAAGCTGCAGAAGGGAGGAATTGGGCCAGGAGTGCTCTTTCTGCCAAGCAGGGCAAGTGGCCTGAGAAGTTGGGGAGCAGCACCCTTTCTGTGCACATGGAGCTGGATGAGTGGCCTGAGGAACTGGGTAAGTTAAAGAAGAGGAGGTTGGCAAAATTCACCTATACTTCCTTCTCTTCATTAGCATTGCCCAGTTGGGAGCTGCTGCAGTAAAGTTCCTTTGGAAGCCTGGCCAGTATTCTCCCCAGCGATGGGATCTGCAAATTGAGAAGGGGAACGCTGGGCGGGACTTACGCGGGACTTCCATGTGATTGGCTGCCCGTCCGCAGCGTTCCGCGGCTGCCCTGGCCTCAGGGGGGGGGCGACACCCGGCACGCCCCCCACCCATCCTCCGAGACCAGGGCAGCTGCGGAACGCTGCAGACAGGCTGCCAATCATGTGTAAGTCCCGCCTAAGTCCCGCCCAGCGTTCCCCTTCTCAATTTGCAGATGCCATAGCTGATTCTCCCCCCCCCCTTCACCAGAAAATTCCTTGAATGGCTTTACATTGCTTTGTCTGATCTGTGTCCAAGTTCTTGTTGTAGTTCATGCAAGTATATATAGGAATAGAAAATGTACAATGGTTTGCTGTATCAGGGTTTTGTTCTTCTGCAGTTTGAAAGTCAAACCTTATATGGCATTTTGTACCTGGCTATACAAATTTAGGAAAACGTATATTACATCCTTGGCATGTATAAATGTCACAAACAAGTGCTTTTCTGATCTTTAAAAACAAAAACCAAATAAAAGTGAGGGGTCAATCCTACCTAACTACCCCCACCCAAAAAAAAAAAATCCCATCCTGAGATTTTACACTGAGCAGGTGGAACGTTGGTTAGGAGTACACCCCTAATCTGCCCTGTTCATCCATTTTAGAAAAGGCCATCAAGGTGGTCCCATCAACTCCATGTGGGTTCAGTGACCCTTTGGTACAGTTAATCTGGATATCTCATTTCTAATATTAATATTAATATAGACCATGGAAGTCTTAGCAGCTCATTAATCAATAAAAAGCAATGTGTTCCAATATGTAAAGAATATTTTGACTTCTGTTCTGGGCGGGTGGGGAGTGACACACCAGCAGAGTTGAGTTACAAATTTTCTGAATTTCTGACACACCAAGCCCAAAAGGTTCGCCATCATGCCCTAAGCACTCAGAATTTCCAAAACCAATGCAGGTAGCTACTGGGCATAGGTGTTTTTTGCCACAAGACAGAAAACAGACATCTGTCCTGTTTCCTTAACAGTCACAAAAATCTGCAACCTGTGACAAAAGTGTATTTACAGTACTAAGAGTCTAAGCAAAGGGTTGAACATATTTGTTTGCGGGTTTCTATTGCTTTCCAAGCAATAATTTAATGCTATACATTTCCATTTTAATAAACAATTGCGAAAAATATAACAAAATGGGGAATAGAGGGATGAAATGGCCAAAAAAAAATAATCAATGGAAAGAGCACCATAGAGATGATTGAACCAGAGAGTCCACAAAGACTGAGGAATAGCGAGTGCTGTCCTGCGACGAAGTGCCTCGTCCGCGACCAAGTGCCAGGTAAAAGCGCGTTACGCATCTGTGCGAGGAAGGGGATCCTTGGAAAGTTAAGCAATCAACCTCTATTGTCCAGGTGAGGCTACCCCCTTTTCAGACAGGCAGAAAGGAAGGGCTTCTAGCAGAGAAGGAGGAGGAGCTTCCTAGCAGGGAAGGCAGAACCTCCTGTATATAGCAGAGCAGTTCCAAGCGAGTGGACACGAGCAGCGAGTGCTGTCCTGCGACGAAGTGCCTCGTCCGCGACCAAGTGCCAGGTAAAAGCGCGTTACGCATCTGTGCGAGTGAAGCAGCAGGGCGAGGAAGCCAGGGCCCCAGACCCTGCCCTTTCTCTGAGAAGCAGGGCAGTTCATCCCTTAATAAATACAGAGATGGAGCCAGACAGCCAGCAGTTGGGTGGGGGCTATCCAGTGTTTTGTACAGAGTGCCACATGTATGACTATATGCCTCTGGGGCATAAGTCGTGGGTGTGTCCTCGGTGCAAGGAGCTCCAGGCACTTAGGGAACGTGTCTGCTCCCTAGAGGCCTTGGTTGCCAACCTGGAGAAGCATAGACAGGTAGTGAGGGTTCATGGTGAGACTTCCGGGGACTTGCAGGCTTCGTCCCATTCTCAGCCAGGCAGCTCCTCAGCTGCTGGGGAAAGGAGTCTCAGGGCTGGAGGACGTCAGCTTGGAACAGAGGGAATCGATCCCCCAGCGGGGGCCCCTTCTTCCGGTGATGAGCCCGCATCCAGTCGCACTAAGGATGCTCCTCGGCGGGAGGGGGGTCGTGGTCTCCTTGTTGTGGGCGATTCTATAGTTAGGAATATAGAGAGAGGGGTCTGTGACGGATGTGAGGACCGCACGGTGACTTGCCTGCCTGGTGCGAAGGTTGCGGACATCACGTCTCGTCTAGATAGGCTGGTAGGGAGTGCTGGGGAGGAGGTAGCGGTCGTGGTGCATGTTGGCACCAACGATGTGGGGAAATGTAGCCGGGAGGTCCTGGAAGCCAAATTTAGGTTGCTAGGCAGGACGCTGAAGGCCAGGACCCCCAAGGTGGCGTTCTCAGAAGTGCTACCAGTTCCACGTGCAGGGCCAGCTAGGCAGGCGGAGCTCAGGAGTCTCAATGCGTGGATGAGACGGTGGTGTCGGGAGGAAGGGTTTAGATTCGTTAGGCACTGGGGAACATTCTGGGACAAGCCAGGCCTGTACAAGAGGGACGGGCTTCACTTGAACCAAAATGGAACCAGGCTGCTGGCGCTTAATATTAAAAAGGTGGCAGAGCAGCTTTTAAACTGATCCCTGGGGGGAAAGCCGACAGGAGCCGAGTGGCGTCCGGTTCGGAACTCCTCATCCCTACGGGAAGAGGAGGGTGGAGGAGTACCAAAGAGCAATGGAGGAGTAGGAATTAGAACGTCAAACCTGAGTGTAAGTGATAGTTTGTCCAGTACAAAGAGAGGAGGGGGAAAGGGATCAAAAAACAGTCCCTCCTTAGAGAACCCCATATATAGGTGTTATTATGCGAATGCCCGAAGTGTCCGAGCAAAGATGGGGGAACTGGAATGTTTGGTGGCTAGGGAAAACGTTGATATAGTAGGTATAACGGAAACCTGGTGGAATGCAGAGAATCAGTGGGATACTGCAATTCCAGGCTATAAACTCTATAGGAGGGACAGGGAAGGGCGTGTTGGCGGAGGGGTGGCCATCTATATCAAAGAAGGGATAGAATCCAGCAGAGTAGAAACTGAAGGTGGGCCGGACTCCTCCGTGGAGTCACTGTGGGTTAAACTACCAGGCCGTAAGAGCAATGTAATAGTGGGGGTGTGCTATCGTCCTCCCGACCAAAAACTTGAAGGTGACCTTGAAATGAGGGAACAAATCAGGGCAGTGACCAAGAGAGACAGGATTGTAATCATGGGGGACTTCAATTATCCTCATATTGACTGGGTCAACTGCTGCTCTGGTCAAGAAAGAGAGACCGGATTCCTTGATGTGTTGAATGACTGTGCCTTAGAGCAGCTAGTCATGGAGCCGACCAGAGGACAGGCGACTCTGGATTTAATATTGTGTGGCACTCGGGACTTAGTGAGGGATGTATGTGTTACTGAGCCATTGGGGAACAGTGACCATGCTGCGATTGGTTTTGCCATGCATGTCCAGGAAAGAGTGCAGAGCAAATCTGACACAAGAACCCTGGACTTTCGAAGGGCAGATTTCCCTCAGATGAGGAGGCTAGTTAGGAAGAAATTGAAAGGGAAGGTAAAAAGAGTCCAATCCCTCCAGGCTGCGTGGAGGCTGTTTAAAGTGACAGTAGTAGACGCCCAGCGGGAGTGTATACCGCAAAGAAAGAAGGGTTCAACAAGGTCCAGGAGGGTACCTGCATGGCTGACAAACGAAGTTAGAGAAGCTGTAAAGAGCAAGGAAGCTTCTTTCCGTCAATGGAAGTCTTGCCCCAGTGAGGAGAATAAAAAGGAACATAAACTCTGGCAAAAGACAAGTAAGAAGGTGATACGGGAGGCCAAGAAAGCGTTTGAGGAACGCATGGCTAGCAACATAAAGGGGAATAATAAAAGCTTCTTCAAATATGTTAGAAGCAGGAAACCTGCCAGAGAGGCGGTTGGCCCGCTGGATGGTGAGGGAGGGAAAGATGAGATAAAAGGGGACTTGGAGATTGCAGAGAAATTAAATGAATTCTTTGCGTCCGTCTTCACAGCAGAAGAACTTGGGCAGATACCACAGCCCGAACAGCCCTTCCTAACTAAGGAATTAAAGCAGATAATGGTGAATAAGGAAGATGTTTTAGATCAAATTGATAAACTACATATAAATAAGTCACCAGGCCCAGATGGTATACATCCAAGAGTTATTAAGGAACTAAAGAACGAAGTTGCTGACCTCTTAACTAGAGTATGCAACTTGTCCCTTCAAACGGCCACGGTGCCAGAGGATTGGAGGATAGCCAATGTCACGCCAATCTTTAAAAAAGGGAGAAGGGGGGACCCTGGAAACTACAGGCCGGTCAGCCTAACGTCTGTTCCGGGTAAGATGGTGGAAAGCCTTATCAAAGATAAAATCCTAAAACACATAGAGGAACAAGTACTGCTAAAAGAAAGTCAGCATGGCTTCTGTAAGGGTAAGTCTTGCCTCACAAACCTTTTGGAATTCTTTGAAAAGGTCAACAGGCACGTGGATGTGGGTGAACCTGTGGATATCATATACCTGGATTTTCAGAAGGCGTTTGACACGGTCCCCCACCAAAGGCTGCTGAAAAAACTTCACAATCAGGGAATAAGAGGGCAGGTCCTCTTATGGATCCAGAATTGGTTGAGGGCCAGGAAACAGAGAGTGGGGGTAAATGGGCAATTTTCAGAATGGAGAGAGGTGAAAAGTGGAGTGCCCCAGGGATCTGTCTTGGGGCCCGTGCTTTTCAACTTATTCATAAATGACTTAGAGACAGGGATAAGCAGCGAGGTGGCCAAGTTTGCAGATGACACAAAACTTTTCCGGGTGGTGAAAACCAGAGAGGATTGTGAAGAGCTCCAGAAGGATCTCTCCAAGTTGGGGGAATGGGCAGCCAAATGGCAGATGCGTTTCAACGTAAACAAATGTAAAGTGATGCACATTGGGGCCAAAAACCAAAACTTCACCTATAGGCTAATGGGTTCTGAGCTGTCTGTGACAGCTCAGGAGAGAGATCTTGGGGTGCTGGTGGACAATTCCATGAAGGTATCGACCCAGTGTGCGGCAGCAATTAAGAAAGCCAATTCCATGCTCGGGGTAATTAAAAAAGGGGTTGAGAATAAAACAGCCAATATTATCATGCCATTGTACAAAGCAATGGTAAGGCCGCACCTGGAATATTGTGTCCAGTTCTGGTCGCCGCATCTCAAAAAGGACATAGTGGAGTTGGAAAAGGTGCAGAAGAGAGCGACAAAAATGATTACGGGGCTGGGGCACCTCCCTTATGAAGAAAGACTGCAGCGTTTGGGGCTCTTCAGTCTAGAAAAAAGGCGCCTGAGGGGGGACATGATTGAGACATACAAAATTATGCATGGAAGGGATAGAGTTGATAGAGGGATGTTCTTTTCCCTCTCTCACAACACCAGAACCAGGGGGCATCCGCTAAAACTGAGGGTTGGGAGAGTTAAAACAGATAAAAGGCAGTACTTTTTTACCCAGCGGGTAGTTAATCTGTGGAACTCCTTGCCACAGGAGGTGGTGATGGCATCTGGTCTTGATGTCTTTAAGAGAGGATTAGACCGATTTCTGGAGGAAAGATCCATTGTGGGCTATAGGCAATGATGGATTGTGCAACCTCCTTACAAAGGTGGTGGGCTACAGGTACCGGGTGTAAGGGAGTGGCAACAGGATGCAAGCATCTTGTTGTCTCCGGCCTCCCTGGGGCACCTGGGGTGGGCCGCTGTGAGATTCAGGAAGCTGGACTAGATGGGCCTTTGGCCTGATCCAGCATGGCTCTTCTTATGTTCTTATGTTCTTAATAGCCTATGATCCAAGCAAACAGGGAAGGTATTCAAGTGAACAAATGTGTGTATGACTGCCAAGTTTCCAATTTTTGAATCCTATGATACAATATCTTTTTTGCCCCCAAGAATAAATCCTCTATCTATTGGGACAAGTGGGTAATGCTTGCTTTTTTGTGTTGAGTTTAATAAGAGACACTTAATATGGATGTACAGGTATGCCCCAGTATCTGCTGGGGTTCTGTTCCGAACCTGCCCGTTGATACCTGAAACTGTGGATACTGGGGACACCTTTAAAAAGATAGGGGAACAACAGTGGTTTGGCTACAAGATGGTAAAAAAAGAGATTTGTTTCATGTTCCCCTATCTTTTTAATAGGCATCTCAATATCTGTGGATAACTGAAACCGTGGATACCGAATCAGCAGATACTGGGGCATGCCTATATAATTTTTAAAAATTTCAATTTTAAGTGTTAACTTCTTTTAAATCATGAACTCCTATCTATTTGATCCAAACAAAATTACATTCAGTCATGCAAATGATGGAATATATATTAACGTTTACTCTCAGGCTCATTTTTGGAAAAATTAGGAAAGCAGTGTTTAAAGAATTCTTAAACTTTAATAATTCAAAAACCTGTCAGTTAAAAATACTAAAAACGTCTCAATTAACAGCTTTTCTGAAAACAAGGTGTTGCATTTTGAATAACTGCGCATCTAGGCAATAAGTGGAAAGTCCTGTTTCTTCTTCTAGTCTAATAGGAGACTTTCTAATAGGAGCATGACTTTCTCTGGTAAACTCCCATTGACAGGCTCTGGGGAGGTGCATTCTCTCAAGATCTATGCCAACCCTCTTGCCAATAAGCCAAGTATTATTGGTGATCAAACTGTTCTGAAAAATTGGCATTGCAAGAACTCATCTGTTTTCAAATATCGAGTTAAATATTTACACACACATACCAGTAATCTTAACTTTAATGTGGTCAAAGTATGAAAGTTATAATAAAAACAGAACTATTGCAGGAGTCCATCTGTTATACAACATGCACTATACAGAACAACATGCATAACACTTCAGCTACCCTAAGTTAACTAAGACTTTCAGTAGAAGCCTTCTAATCAAATCAACAGCTACTTTTGATTGTTATGCATAGGTTATGGAGCAACCTATGCATAACAATCAAAAGGTTGTGGATAATTTGTTTTTAATTATCCTGGACACTACCATCTTTTATGGGTTAATGTGCACTATTAAACTGTGTAGCTTGGATTTTATTGTGTTGCCCATATTTTCATGTCAACAAATTAGAGGATTTAAGCTAGTGAATCACCTCTTTTAACTAGTTAATAAATGTATATATGATAAAAACTTAAACATGAGTGAATTTGTGGGAGGGGCAAGATAATACTTTAGTAACCAAATACTTGGTTACTGTTAACAGGTCACTGTTAGAAAGGTCTTCTTTAATATCTTTTCACTCTCTATTATAACAACATACTGGAATAAAATAGCCAATATGATGGAGCTACACATTAAGAATACGCTGTTCATGAATTGAATGTTGAAGTTACTGATTTGTCAATTATAGCTCGTTTAATTGTAATACACTTATGTTAAAACAGTTTAGTAAAAAGGTGTAAATAAGCTAATCTACTGCCTTACATACTATTCCTTTACTGCCCTTCCACTTGGTTCTGCAGACTTGTTAAAAAAGCAAAGCTGGCATGGACTGGCCAGAGTTAGAGAAAGAGTAGCCAAGCAGAAAAAGCTGCCGTTTTATTATCCAAAAACATGCCACAAAGCAGTTTATGAAGCTGCTTAGCGTATGAAGCTGCATAGAAAATACTGCTGACTCATGCCTCAGTTCAGAAAATTCTTGATAGCGTGGTTTGGAAGATCATAAACAAGAGGTAAGGTTACACAAGTCTTGTGTGTGGGCTCCTGCTGTGTATCCTGTTTAGTGCTAATCATAGTTTAGCGCGATTTCCAGTTCAACAAACTATAGTTAGTGCTTGCCCTCCAAATCGGAATAAAATATCATGGGACAAAGAGGAGTTCTGACTTTGACCATAGTTTGCCACTTTGATATCATGGCAAACTATGGTTAGAAGGACACAGAAAACTGAGGTGGAAACTCTCCATGACAGTGGGAAGGAGAAAGCATAAAAGCCTACACCACATTTTGGATCCTTCAGATCATTATGTGAATTGATCCACAATTACCTAACTTTCAGAACTAGCTAGTTTGGCTTTTTAAAAAAGTTCAGTAATTTTTCATTAAAATATAACATTCATGGTTCTACAGTTTGGAAAGATATGGTCTTCCCTTTCTGTACACTCTCTACTCCAGTAAAGTCATTAAACTTCAATCTATTTTGCCTTTGTTCTAGGTAAAGGTATCCCCATAACCGAATGGTCTAGTCATGACCGACTGTAGGGGGCGGTGCTCATCTCCGTTTCTAAGCTGAAGAGCTTTGTCCAAGGACAAGCTTCCGTGGTCATGTGGCCGGCGTGACTATACACTGTAGCGCAAGGAATGCCGTTCCCTTCCCACCAAAGTGGTACCTATTTATCTACTCACATTATTTTTAGGTGCTTTCGAACAGCTAGGTTGGCAGGAGCTGGGACAAGCGACTGGAGCTCACTCCATCGCACAGTCTTGAACTGCCAACCTTCTGGCCAACAAGCTCGGCTCAGCGGTTTAACCCACAGCGCCACCACGTCCCTTTTAGACCTCTGCATTTATCTCTCATCTTTATTAAGACTATTATTACCAACAACAGTGTCTATGTTCTACTTGTCTTCCTTCTATATTGAATCAAATTGCTCCAATTTCAAAGGGAGAGATTTATGTATACACTTGACTCACCCGCTGGGATCTGTGAAACTAAATGTTGACAACCAGGATAACAATAAATGTGCTTCACTTTATCTAGATTGCGATTTTTTTTGTACTCCTGCACTTTTTCTGATGAACTGCACTTTTTCTGATGAACAGTACATATCTACCAGTCATATCTGCCGGAAATATAATACTAAACGATAGGTCTCGGAGTGTCTGTGTTTTTTTTAATGGAAATAAGCATTCACCAGTTACAAATTGTACCACACATTCTCACACAATAAAGCTGAAATCCTAGCCACATTTACCTGGGAGTAAGTCCCACTGACCATAATGGGGCTTACTTCTGAGTAGACATGCATAGGATTGGACTGCAAGTCTCCTAACATTTTCAGCCATAGATCTTCCTTTACTATGTGTGGTGTGCACGACCATGTAAAACAATTCTGGCAGATGTGGTCATCAGCGATGTAACTGCTGTCAGGCACAGCCCATGTAAAACACAAATGGATTCCAAGATGAAATAATACTCCAAAGGCCCGGGTACCATCTGTGCTGTTTGTCAGCAAGTACAACGCGCCACCGCAGCGACCAAATGTAACTGGATTTCAGCAGTTGTGCGGAAAACATGAATTCCAGCAAACGAGGCTCGTCACACAGGGCTGCTCCACCTGCCGACACTACCCTACACACACTGCCTTTAAGACTAGAGAAACTCCATCCCCCTCTACAACCGACCACCATCGCTCATCATCTCGAACGTTGCCCTTTTTTTCCCACTAGCAGCAGCCAACGATCCTACTTGGCAATGCAGTTTCTAAATCCCCACCCCGATTTCGAATCGACCCCAATACGTCCCGTTTCCCCCTCCCCATGTAGAGAATGGACGCGTCCACCAAAAAAACAAAA
>JAJKFI010035299.1:0-17892 GCA_029204185.1 Lerista edwardsae | reverse complement strand
GGTTTAGTTTAAACTTGTTTTCAGTCACGATCTGAACTAAAAAAAAAACACACCATCACCACAACAAAGAGAGAAAAACATACTCAGACTACTTCAACAGACCACTATGCTACAGTGTTTATAAATTCTAGATGTGATTGAGTATAGTATTATGCAATTCAACTGACAATTTTATGCAACTGGTATTTCCTGATGATGACACTGCCAGAACAGAGCTATCCAAAATTAAGTTGTTTGGGTATTATTTGTGGTACCTGAAACGAAAGGAACAGGGAGAAACAGCATCTGTGTTGGAAGGTATGAAAGTTAGAACAAATGAAAGAAAAAAATAAACTCAGATCTTTCCCTATGACAGTCGTATTAGGTAGTGACCAACTTCCAGGTGGAGTTTTGTTTGCGGGAATTTAGAATTAAGGAAAAAAAAATCTGTAAATTGTCCGATTCAGTATAAGAGCAACAGGACATTTTGACCACAGCTATAACTCAAGGTTGGGAGGAAAGTAACCATATGATTTCACTTCTTCCAAATGAGACATGTTGCTTAGGCACTTCTGAACAAACAGAGAAATTTGCTGTGCTAATTTATATTGGAGAAAATCAAAGTTAGTAAGCAGAATCTTTACTTCATTGTCAATGTCCGATTCGATTTTTTTTTTTTAAAGAGGTGGGATAAGTATAATCATAATGATATATTGGGGGCAAACGACAGAATCCGTGTGCCTTGGGTCACAAAAATATTAGTTTTTGTAAGCCTGAAGTTTTCATAAAATAACTTATATCTGATAATAAAAAGGTAAAGGTTTCCCCACGACCGAATGGTCTAGTCGTGACCGACTGTAGGGGGCGGTGCTCATCTCCGTTTCAAAGCCTGTGAGCCGGCATTTTTGTCCGATCATGGTGGCCAGCATGATTCTACGCCGTAGCGCACGGAACGCCGTTACCTTCCCACCAAAGTGGTCCCTATTTATCTACTTGCATTTTAGGTGCTTTCGAACTGCTAGGTTGGCATATGTATATATGATAATATCTGATAATACATTAACTGAAATTTACTCAAATACTCCAGATATGAGCTGGAGATACATTTCAAACAAGTAGAGAGAGGAAAAAATGAGTTATAACAAGACACTGGTGGGGACACTGGTGCAGGTCGCATTAATCGATGTTGCTGGATCCGGCCCGGGATAGGATATGATGTGTACCAGCCAGATCCGCCCACCCCTGCACTGCTGCTGCCCTACCTTTGCCCCTGTGCGGCACAGCACAGAACTTACCTGCTCTGACAGGCACCACTCCTTACGCTGGCACTAGCGAGATAGCCTTCTCACTAGGACTTCCTGAAGGCACGCAGCTGCAATGTGCTTTCTGGCACATTTCCCAAAGTACGCACAGCAGAGCTCTTGCAGGGAGAGAATTCTTGCTCAGTGGGCAAGAACAAGCACTTGCCCACAGAGAATAAGGTCTCAATCCCAAAGGCCCTTATGCCGGCGATACATGTGTACCACTAGCAAAAATGTCACGAATGTGCCATAAAGCATGTCTGCAACGTGTGTATGCCGGTGCTGGGGCAGCCGGCACTCCATCAGGCTGCCTCTCCTGCCTGGTGCCCCGGGGCATTCCCCCCCCCCCGATCATCCCTAGATGTGTAACTGAGCAGTTCCAGTGCCAGGCAGCTCTCACAGTAGACCACAGTACTTTGCGACACAGAGGGCTGTAGCCAGTGGTGGGATTCAAATAAATTAACAACCGGTTCTATGATGTCATAGCCGGAGCCAAAAAAACCCAAAGCCAGCCGAGGTAAGCGAGTGGGCGGGGCCTGGCCATTTAACAACTGGTTCTATAGAACCTGGGGGAACCCCCTGAATCCCACCACTGGCTGTAGCATAAGACAGGCAATGGGCAGTTTTAATATACTGTTCCAAGAGCAAGGCATCGGTTTTGCTTGGGAAATTGCAGCTTCAGTCCTGTGGCAAGGAAAGTTCTTCCAGGATGGAGATTAGAATGCAGCCTAAAAGCGGGGGGGGGGGGACCCACTGGCACCAGTAAAAGAGCTGAATGCCGCTTAGTCTACACGTTTGATGCCTCACCACGAGGGATGCAGAGCACTGTCAAGACTAACATAGCCCCTGCCTCAGGGTTTAGAAACTGCGAGCTCTCCATACTGCGCTCAGCACAAGCCACTTGATAAACAGAGGACAGCATCTAGGGTTGGCATGTGCTGAGGAATTGCAGGGGGTGGGGTGGGGAACAGCTGCTAGAATAAGCAGCAACAAGATGAACTGATATTTATCAGGTAGCCTTTAATAAGCAAGAACAAAGTCTAACTGCACCCTTGGAACAATGTCAGTCACTGTTGTGAAACAAATGGTTTAGGAACTGAACCAGGGAACATACCCAGTTGAGTGGGGAGGTGGATAAAATGCTGGTTTAAAAGCTACCCCTAAGGCAAGGTCAGACTCCACCCAACTGCAAATGTAAATTGCAGGTAGCCAATGCTGCAGAAAACAGTGAAGGAAAAGCCTTTGCCACTTGCTTGTGTTGGGGACAGGTGTGAGGATTTTGACCCTGCCTTATTCAACTATCTCGAGTTTGGGAACTCTGAGGGCCCAATGCTATACAGCGTTCGAGAACTGATGCTGCCTTGCCGATGGTGAGTGCTGCATTCTGTGATGAGGGGACAGTCAGAGGGGCCACCTCCAGGTAATAAAAAGTTTGTTTCCTTCCCTTGGGACTGCATTGCAGCTACATCAGCGCTGGAAAGTTGAATGCGATTGGGCCCCAAGTCTGTCATCCAGTAGATGTGGCAGCCCTCACACAGATTTCACCTCCTATCCCAACCCCTGGGGGCAGGGAGGGTATAGTCTGGTCAATTTAGGGGGGAAAAACCCATAACCCGGGACTAAGCCTAATAAAAGGTCTGTCAACTGTTCTTGTCAGTACTAGGTGTACTGATTGACAGGAAAAAAGTTCTCCAAAATTCGACCACCGGAAGTGGGTTATTTTCAGGATGGCAGCCATGAAAACCATGAAAATTGGCCAAAATCATGCAACCGTGTTATGTTTAAGCTTAGAAAAAGTCTAATCAAAGGTCTGTCAACTGTTCTTATCAGTACTAGGTGTACTGATTGACAGGGAAAAAAACTTACCAAAACCTGACAACTGATTATTTCATCACACAGTCACTAATTTCAAGTTCAAGTTCACTAACTCACTAAGTTCATGCTCAGCAGCCTTTTAGAAATGCCCACCAGGGGAAGATGTCTTGGGGTAGGAGCTAAGCCTTCTACATGTCCTCTCTATGATACCTGCAGAGGTGTGGCCTTGAGTTTACTTCCTTCCTTCCTTCCTGCTCTGAGCACATGCTCTCTTACTCTTCTGACCAACAAACATCATGTCCTGCCTCCAACTGAGTCTTCCACAAAATTCCATAGTCTAAGAGTGTACTATCAGACCATGATTTGGATAGATATGGCTGGGGAAATGAATCCTATGGACTGGGGTTGGAAACTCGATGGCGGTGAACTGGTGCCAGTAATGTGTGATATTAAAGCTGCACCAGACACTCTACTGCAAATTATACACTGCAATTGTAAAACTGGTTGCAGTGGTACCCGCTGCAGTTGCAGAACATACGGACTTCCATGCAGTTCTGTATGTGGACCATGTCAAGAAACGTATTGTGACGGGGGCGGTGCTTGGCTGAGCACGGAGATGGATGTGTCTCGGTATTTCTCCGAGACCATGCCATGCAAATATCTCTTTTGAGTATCCCCAATGGAGGGGCTCTGCTCACACATCATTCCAGGAGAGGAAGGTGGAGGCTGGGCGTCATGCTGAAACCAACGAGATTAGCTAACTCGTTGGATTTTGGCTGTCCGTAATGCAGGAGGTATAAGAGCTGTCGGAGCCATTGGCTGGCCAGCATAAGTGCACCAGGCACGGAAAGAAGGTTGAAACCTCAGACAGGCCAGGATGATAAACAACTGCAAGCCAATAAACTTTAACAATTCTTGTCTCAGACCCTAAGACAAGATAAGCAAATTTGCAGGAGGAGGATGGAAAGAAAAAGAAGAAAAATCACGGATTGTTATTCAAGCTATTTCCTTGCTGACGTTCCAGGCGGTTGCAGGAACCAGAGGGGGAGAGATTCGAGCTTCGGCAATAGTTTTCCTCCTCTGGAATACAACATCAGGCAAGTGAATGTGTTAGAAATGTTTGGGAACCAACTGAGGAACAAGAAATAAGTATGATAGAGAAGAGTATTTCAGCGTTAAGATTTATTACTACCATTATTTAAGAATTTACGATCTGCTGATATCTCCAAGTGTCTAGGAGAGACTGAAACTTGAGCTGCAGCTAGCAGACTGGCCTCTTCTGAATGGCATGAGCAGACAAGCGATGAAAGAAATATTTTGGATCTCCCTGCTACCCCAAGGGATCGCTTCAGTGAAGGGTTAATAAAGAAGAATTTTGATTTAATTTTGGAATTAGAATTTGGACTATGATTATTCAGGAATGAGGAGAATGACATTTTATTGGACTTTGGCTGGGACCTTGCGGTAATCGGGCTGCTCTCAAACCTCCTGGTGGCAGCGGTTTGGTTTGAGGCAGCAGTTCTTAGTGGGAGCAAGACCCATAAATCAGTGTTTTGTTTCCCTGACCAGAGGAAAAGATTTTCAAGGAAGACTTATTTTAAGGTGGCAATCTGAGTGAAGATGGAAAACACCTTATAAGAATTATTGGATTGTGATATTATTATAAATTGTTAATTTGAGGATAGTGTTTGATTAGATGCTGGGATATTTATTGTATCTTAAATTAATGTTAACAGAAGGAATTTTTAAAATGGCGCTGTCTCCTCTCTGTACTTGTGGCATAGTTAAATTAGGAAAATTGCCAGAAGGCCAGGACGGGAAGCAGAAAGATTAGAGTTTGGGTGCATTCCCTTCCTGTACTTGTGACGCAGATAAAATGGGAAAGTTGTGTGATGATTACAAGGGAAGCAGAGGGATTCTAAAACAAGTTATATGATTATAACAAAAGATATAAGACAACTTCTAAGAATAATATTGGTCCTAAGGCGTGGAGAAAATTTTGATTAGACTTACCTTTTCCTATAAAAATACTTATTCTGTGCTGATTAAAATTAGGCAGTTTTGCGTATTTTATTTACTAGATAAATGGCTTAGTAAGTAGTTGACCTAACTTCAAGAATATTTTTGACTTTTGCATTTACTGTTTTATGATTGTTTGTGCAGAGAAGCCGTCTATCAGCCAGCAAGAAGACAAATGGGTGGCCAGAAGGAAGGAAATACACCCATTGTCTTGGCAGTCAGATAAATGCGCCAGCACAGTGCAGTGCAACTTGGTAGCGACAGCCCAGGTGCTAGTCCAAGCCTACACCCCAATGTGTCTCTGTGGAATGCATGTGTGAACATACATTCCTATGTGCAACCAAATGAAGAATCAAAAGTAGTTTTACTGCCAGCCCTCACAAGTGTGGTAAGCCAAGCAGGCAACAGGGAAACACTTCATTTTACCATGCTATGCAAAATAAGCAGGAAATGAAATCAACTTGCAGAGCAAGATGACATGAAACATCAGAAACCCCCCCCCCCCCCAGTCAAAACAAACAAACATACCTCCCATTCACAGAGAGAAAGGGTTAGGATATAACCTGTTCCAACACATACAACTACCGTACTATGCTTTACCCAAGACTGAGTTAAACGTCTAGAAAGATTTCAGAATAATCTGTCAAAAATGCCTCCTGTATGCAAGACCACTAAAGAGTTCTGCACATTTAAATTCACTAGTGGTTGTTATCAACAGGATAATGACAGGTATAGCAATATCTACTTTATTTTAGCTGCTTTGTATTCTCTCTCTTTTATATTCATTGCTTATTAACCAATTATCATTTGATTTTACTGTATGAAGTGCATCATTAGCCACCCTGGGTATCCTTGAATGGAACAGAGGGATAAAATGTTCTAATAAAATGAAAACCTATTACGTATTTGTAAAGCACACAAAGAATTTACAGCATGCACTTAAAAGCTTAAAGTGCACATTTCTATAATGGTGGAGCGAGTCCAGTATAGACCAGTACAACCAGTTTACCCCAGAATATGCAGAGCCCTACAGTGGCTGCATGGGGGTGGCTGTGAAGTGCTCAGTGATGGCATCAGATGTGCTGAAAACTGCACAGGGCTTCAATTGGAGCTGTACAGGCCACACAGCAGGAAAGGCTGGTTACATGTCTGTGACAGTCAAGTGTGACAGGTATGCTCTACTATGCATCATCTGCATTTACAGGTTATTAGTATGTGCCTAAGCAAACCTAAGTGCTAAGTTACAGGCAGCTTTTGGAGATAGCCTTTGGGATTGTGCTCAGGTGAACCACCTCTATACTTTTCACCCATGTCACAAACCTTTGTTTACCCACAACTACATAAGTTACCAATTTTTCAGATACATTTTTAAGCTCTGGTCACGGTCAGAAGTTTAAAGGGGCTCAAACCCACGGATTCAAATATGGGGGTGATGCCAGAACCCCGTGGACCTTGACACCATGGATTTTGACACCTGCAGGGATTCTGGGAATGGAAGCCCTGCTGATACAGAGGGCTGCCTGTATTATATTACCAAGATGTAATGGTTTTATATATATAACCATTATATTTCAACAACTACTAAAATCAAGTTTTCCCTATTGGGAATTCATATATGTCATTACTACATCAAACAAAACACGCATCAAGTGTTTCTCAACCTTCATCACCCAATGTACCACTTCCCACGGTCCATCCTTTGGAAGTAACTGGATTTGACTTCCATTATCAGTTCCAGATTTGGACTCCAGATGCAACGCAACGAATACTGACAAGAGGCTCAGCAGGAGGACTTTTTCAAGCCCATGAAAACCAAGCTTCCTTCCGCTGTTCGTCACATTGCCGGCTCACTGCTGAGCAGTGGGTATCTGGGGCTGCCACAAATACCACAGGATACCACCTCTCATACTACCGGTAGTGCATGTACAACTGATTGAGAAATGCTGCTATATAGGTAGCATTTCCCACGGCAGCAGGGGAAAGGTGGAGTAAAGAATCAATATATTAATTAAATAAAAACATTAGTTTGCAACTAAATAGAGCCTTCATGCTGTCTAGGAGCACGGTTCAAACTTCTGGTCATGCAGCCTGTATGTCTTTCCTACTTCAGGATTTACAGTGTATCTAGTTAGAGACAACTGTAAAGTTAATGGACTGCTATTAAATCCTTTGAACACATGCAAAAACAGCATTGGGTGCTGTAAAAAAAAACCTCAATGAAACTAGTCACATGAGCCCAAAGGGGCTTTAGATTTGTTTTTCCAAAAGCTCCAACCCCACCCTATCCCACTCCATCCCGGAAACTGCTTTTGAAACCGAAGGTAATTTCAAACACAGTTTGTGATGTGTCATGGGGACTATCATTCGTTCAATTGGAAAAGTAAAAAATCCTCTTAATATGTACAACCCCTCAGGTGAGATTAAGTATCTTGGCCTAAGCCAGTGATGGTGAACCTATGACACGCGTGCCACAGCTGACATGTGAAGGCATTTTCAGTGACACACAGAGCTAGCAACTAGCCACACCTGCCGGCACTTAAAAGACATGCTGGAAGCAATTCCTCAGGTGCTGTGTGTATAAGAGAGGGTCTGGAGGCACTTACAAGCTACTCAGAAGCCTTACAAACTGCTCAGAAGCAACTCTACTATACCCCCAGCCAGCTCTTATGGCTGTGAGCCAGCTCTCCCTGTGTGTGAAAGAGAGACAGGAAGCACTTAAAAGACGCACGTGTTTTTTTCCCCTTCCCCAAGCCCTTTTGTGTCAGCACGAGTTGTAGCAGGGTGCAGCTGGGCTGGCGAAGCTGGATAAGAGGTGCAAGGCACGTGCCTAAAGCAACCTCCTGAGCCTGCTCATGCCAGAAGCAATTCCCAAGCTTGCTCACACCAGCATCAGTGGGGCTCTTTCTGCCCCAGAACTGGGCTCGAAGCACATAGTCACTCAGAGGACGTGCCAGAAATAATCCAAGAGTTTATTGCACCAGCACAAGCTGCAGAAGGGAGGAATTGGGCCAGGAGTGCTCTTTCTGCCAAGCAGGGCAAGTGGCCTGAGAAGTTGGGGAGCAGCACCCTTTCTGTGCACATGGAGCTGGATGAGTGGCCTGAGGAACTGGGTAAGTTAAAGAAGAGGAGGTTGGCAAAATTCACCTATACTTCCTTCTCTTCATTAGCATTGCCCAGTTGGGAGCTGCTGCAGTAAAGTTCCTTTGGAAGCCTGGCCAGTATTCTCCCCAGCGATGGGATCTGCAAATTGAGAAGGGGAACGCTGGGCGGGACTTACGCGGGACTTCCATGTGATTGGCTGCCCGTCCGCAGCGTTCCGCGGCTGCCCTGGCCTCAGGGGGGGGGCGACACCCGGCACGCCCCCCACCCATCCTCCGAGACCAGGGCAGCTGCGGAACGCTGCAGACAGGCTGCCAATCATGTGTAAGTCCCGCCTAAGTCCCGCCCAGCGTTCCCCTTCTCAATTTGCAGATGCCATAGCTGATTCTCCCCCCCCCCTTCACCAGAAAATTCCTTGAATGGCTTTACATTGCTTTGTCTGATCTGTGTCCAAGTTCTTGTTGTAGTTCATGCAAGTATATATAGGAATAGAAAATGTACAATGGTTTGCTGTATCAGGGTTTTGTTCTTCTGCAGTTTGAAAGTCAAACCTTATATGGCATTTTGTACCTGGCTATACAAATTTAGGAAAACGTATATTACATCCTTGGCATGTATAAATGTCACAAACAAGTGCTTTTCTGATCTTTAAAAACAAAAACCAAATAAAAGTGAGGGGTCAATCCTACCTAACTACCCCCACCCAAAAAAAAAAATCCCATCCTGAGATTTTACACTGAGCAGGTGGAACGTTGGTTAGGAGTACACCCCTAATCTGCCCTGTTCATCCATTTTAGAAAAGGCCATCAAGGTGGTCCCATCAACTCCATGTGGGTTCAGTGACCCTTTGGTACAGTTAATCTGGATATCTCATTTCTAATATTAATATTAATATAGACCATGGAAGTCTTAGCAGCTCATTAATCAATAAAAAGCAATGTGTTCCAATATGTAAAGAATATTTTGACTTCTGTTCTGGGCGGGTGGGGAGTGACACACCAGCAGAGTTGAGTTACAAATTTTCTGAATTTCTGACACACCAAGCCCAAAAGGTTCGCCATCATGCCCTAAGCACTCAGAATTTCCAAAACCAATGCAGGTAGCTACTGGGCATAGGTGTTTTTTGCCACAAGACAGAAAACAGACATCTGTCCTGTTTCCTTAACAGTCACAAAAATCTGCAACCTGTGACAAAAGTGTATTTACAGTACTAAGAGTCTAAGCAAAGGGTTGAACATATTTGTTTGCGGGTTTCTATTGCTTTCCAAGCAATAATTTAATGCTATACATTTCCATTTTAATAAACAATTGCGAAAAATATAACAAAATGGGGAATAGAGGGATGAAATGGCCAAAAAAAAATAATCAATGGAAAGAGCACCATAGAGATGATTGAACCAGAGAGTCCACAAAGACTGAGGAATAGCGAGTGCTGTCCTGCGACGAAGTGCCTCGTCCGCGACCAAGTGCCAGGTAAAAGCGCGTTACGCATCTGTGCGAGGAAGGGGATCCTTGGAAAGTTAAGCAATCAACCTCTATTGTCCAGGTGAGGCTACCCCCTTTTCAGACAGGCAGAAAGGAAGGGCTTCTAGCAGAGAAGGAGGAGGAGCTTCCTAGCAGGGAAGGCAGAACCTCCTGTATATAGCAGAGCAGTTCCAAGCGAGTGGACACGAGCAGCGAGTGCTGTCCTGCGACGAAGTGCCTCGTCCGCGACCAAGTGCCAGGTAAAAGCGCGTTACGCATCTGTGCGAGTGAAGCAGCAGGGCGAGGAAGCCAGGGCCCCAGACCCTGCCCTTTCTCTGAGAAGCAGGGCAGTTCATCCCTTAATAAATACAGAGATGGAGCCAGACAGCCAGCAGTTGGGTGGGGGCTATCCAGTGTTTTGTACAGAGTGCCACATGTATGACTATATGCCTCTGGGGCATAAGTCGTGGGTGTGTCCTCGGTGCAAGGAGCTCCAGGCACTTAGGGAACGTGTCTGCTCCCTAGAGGCCTTGGTTGCCAACCTGGAGAAGCATAGACAGGTAGTGAGGGTTCATGGTGAGACTTCCGGGGACTTGCAGGCTTCGTCCCATTCTCAGCCAGGCAGCTCCTCAGCTGCTGGGGAAAGGAGTCTCAGGGCTGGAGGACGTCAGCTTGGAACAGAGGGAATCGATCCCCCAGCGGGGGCCCCTTCTTCCGGTGATGAGCCCGCATCCAGTCGCACTAAGGATGCTCCTCGGCGGGAGGGGGGTCGTGGTCTCCTTGTTGTGGGCGATTCTATAGTTAGGAATATAGAGAGAGGGGTCTGTGACGGATGTGAGGACCGCACGGTGACTTGCCTGCCTGGTGCGAAGGTTGCGGACATCACGTCTCGTCTAGATAGGCTGGTAGGGAGTGCTGGGGAGGAGGTAGCGGTCGTGGTGCATGTTGGCACCAACGATGTGGGGAAATGTAGCCGGGAGGTCCTGGAAGCCAAATTTAGGTTGCTAGGCAGGACGCTGAAGGCCAGGACCCCCAAGGTGGCGTTCTCAGAAGTGCTACCAGTTCCACGTGCAGGGCCAGCTAGGCAGGCGGAGCTCAGGAGTCTCAATGCGTGGATGAGACGGTGGTGTCGGGAGGAAGGGTTTAGATTCGTTAGGCACTGGGGAACATTCTGGGACAAGCCAGGCCTGTACAAGAGGGACGGGCTTCACTTGAACCAAAATGGAACCAGGCTGCTGGCGCTTAATATTAAAAAGGTGGCAGAGCAGCTTTTAAACTGATCCCTGGGGGGAAAGCCGACAGGAGCCGAGTGGCGTCCGGTTCGGAACTCCTCATCCCTACGGGAAGAGGAGGGTGGAGGAGTACCAAAGAGCAATGGAGGAGTAGGAATTAGAACGTCAAACCTGAGTGTAAGTGATAGTTTGTCCAGTACAAAGAGAGGAGGGGGAAAGGGATCAAAAAACAGTCCCTCCTTAGAGAACCCCATATATAGGTGTTATTATGCGAATGCCCGAAGTGTCCGAGCAAAGATGGGGGAACTGGAATGTTTGGTGGCTAGGGAAAACGTTGATATAGTAGGTATAACGGAAACCTGGTGGAATGCAGAGAATCAGTGGGATACTGCAATTCCAGGCTATAAACTCTATAGGAGGGACAGGGAAGGGCGTGTTGGCGGAGGGGTGGCCATCTATATCAAAGAAGGGATAGAATCCAGCAGAGTAGAAACTGAAGGTGGGCCGGACTCCTCCGTGGAGTCACTGTGGGTTAAACTACCAGGCCGTAAGAGCAATGTAATAGTGGGGGTGTGCTATCGTCCTCCCGACCAAAAACTTGAAGGTGACCTTGAAATGAGGGAACAAATCAGGGCAGTGACCAAGAGAGACAGGATTGTAATCATGGGGGACTTCAATTATCCTCATATTGACTGGGTCAACTGCTGCTCTGGTCAAGAAAGAGAGACCGGATTCCTTGATGTGTTGAATGACTGTGCCTTAGAGCAGCTAGTCATGGAGCCGACCAGAGGACAGGCGACTCTGGATTTAATATTGTGTGGCACTCGGGACTTAGTGAGGGATGTATGTGTTACTGAGCCATTGGGGAACAGTGACCATGCTGCGATTGGTTTTGCCATGCATGTCCAGGAAAGAGTGCAGAGCAAATCTGACACAAGAACCCTGGACTTTCGAAGGGCAGATTTCCCTCAGATGAGGAGGCTAGTTAGGAAGAAATTGAAAGGGAAGGTAAAAAGAGTCCAATCCCTCCAGGCTGCGTGGAGGCTGTTTAAAGTGACAGTAGTAGACGCCCAGCGGGAGTGTATACCGCAAAGAAAGAAGGGTTCAACAAGGTCCAGGAGGGTACCTGCATGGCTGACAAACGAAGTTAGAGAAGCTGTAAAGAGCAAGGAAGCTTCTTTCCGTCAATGGAAGTCTTGCCCCAGTGAGGAGAATAAAAAGGAACATAAACTCTGGCAAAAGACAAGTAAGAAGGTGATACGGGAGGCCAAGAAAGCGTTTGAGGAACGCATGGCTAGCAACATAAAGGGGAATAATAAAAGCTTCTTCAAATATGTTAGAAGCAGGAAACCTGCCAGAGAGGCGGTTGGCCCGCTGGATGGTGAGGGAGGGAAAGATGAGATAAAAGGGGACTTGGAGATTGCAGAGAAATTAAATGAATTCTTTGCGTCCGTCTTCACAGCAGAAGAACTTGGGCAGATACCACAGCCCGAACAGCCCTTCCTAACTAAGGAATTAAAGCAGATAATGGTGAATAAGGAAGATGTTTTAGATCAAATTGATAAACTACATATAAATAAGTCACCAGGCCCAGATGGTATACATCCAAGAGTTATTAAGGAACTAAAGAACGAAGTTGCTGACCTCTTAACTAGAGTATGCAACTTGTCCCTTCAAACGGCCACGGTGCCAGAGGATTGGAGGATAGCCAATGTCACGCCAATCTTTAAAAAAGGGAGAAGGGGGGACCCTGGAAACTACAGGCCGGTCAGCCTAACGTCTGTTCCGGGTAAGATGGTGGAAAGCCTTATCAAAGATAAAATCCTAAAACACATAGAGGAACAAGTACTGCTAAAAGAAAGTCAGCATGGCTTCTGTAAGGGTAAGTCTTGCCTCACAAACCTTTTGGAATTCTTTGAAAAGGTCAACAGGCACGTGGATGTGGGTGAACCTGTGGATATCATATACCTGGATTTTCAGAAGGCGTTTGACACGGTCCCCCACCAAAGGCTGCTGAAAAAACTTCACAATCAGGGAATAAGAGGGCAGGTCCTCTTATGGATCCAGAATTGGTTGAGGGCCAGGAAACAGAGAGTGGGGGTAAATGGGCAATTTTCAGAATGGAGAGAGGTGAAAAGTGGAGTGCCCCAGGGATCTGTCTTGGGGCCCGTGCTTTTCAACTTATTCATAAATGACTTAGAGACAGGGATAAGCAGCGAGGTGGCCAAGTTTGCAGATGACACAAAACTTTTCCGGGTGGTGAAAACCAGAGAGGATTGTGAAGAGCTCCAGAAGGATCTCTCCAAGTTGGGGGAATGGGCAGCCAAATGGCAGATGCGTTTCAACGTAAACAAATGTAAAGTGATGCACATTGGGGCCAAAAACCAAAACTTCACCTATAGGCTAATGGGTTCTGAGCTGTCTGTGACAGCTCAGGAGAGAGATCTTGGGGTGCTGGTGGACAATTCCATGAAGGTATCGACCCAGTGTGCGGCAGCAATTAAGAAAGCCAATTCCATGCTCGGGGTAATTAAAAAAGGGGTTGAGAATAAAACAGCCAATATTATCATGCCATTGTACAAAGCAATGGTAAGGCCGCACCTGGAATATTGTGTCCAGTTCTGGTCGCCGCATCTCAAAAAGGACATAGTGGAGTTGGAAAAGGTGCAGAAGAGAGCGACAAAAATGATTACGGGGCTGGGGCACCTCCCTTATGAAGAAAGACTGCAGCGTTTGGGGCTCTTCAGTCTAGAAAAAAGGCGCCTGAGGGGGGACATGATTGAGACATACAAAATTATGCATGGAAGGGATAGAGTTGATAGAGGGATGTTCTTTTCCCTCTCTCACAACACCAGAACCAGGGGGCATCCGCTAAAACTGAGGGTTGGGAGAGTTAAAACAGATAAAAGGCAGTACTTTTTTACCCAGCGGGTAGTTAATCTGTGGAACTCCTTGCCACAGGAGGTGGTGATGGCATCTGGTCTTGATGTCTTTAAGAGAGGATTAGACCGATTTCTGGAGGAAAGATCCATTGTGGGCTATAGGCAATGATGGATTGTGCAACCTCCTTACAAAGGTGGTGGGCTACAGGTACCGGGTGTAAGGGAGTGGCAACAGGATGCAAGCATCTTGTTGTCTCCGGCCTCCCTGGGGCACCTGGGGTGGGCCGCTGTGAGATTCAGGAAGCTGGACTAGATGGGCCTTTGGCCTGATCCAGCATGGCTCTTCTTATGTTCTTATGTTCTTAATAGCCTATGATCCAAGCAAACAGGGAAGGTATTCAAGTGAACAAATGTGTGTATGACTGCCAAGTTTCCAATTTTTGAATCCTATGATACAATATCTTTTTTGCCCCCAAGAATAAATCCTCTATCTATTGGGACAAGTGGGTAATGCTTGCTTTTTTGTGTTGAGTTTAATAAGAGACACTTAATATGGATGTACAGGTATGCCCCAGTATCTGCTGGGGTTCTGTTCCGAACCTGCCCGTTGATACCTGAAACTGTGGATACTGGGGACACCTTTAAAAAGATAGGGGAACAACAGTGGTTTGGCTACAAGATGGTAAAAAAAGAGATTTGTTTCATGTTCCCCTATCTTTTTAATAGGCATCTCAATATCTGTGGATAACTGAAACCGTGGATACCGAATCAGCAGATACTGGGGCATGCCTATATAATTTTTAAAAATTTCAATTTTAAGTGTTAACTTCTTTTAAATCATGAACTCCTATCTATTTGATCCAAACAAAATTACATTCAGTCATGCAAATGATGGAATATATATTAACGTTTACTCTCAGGCTCATTTTTGGAAAAATTAGGAAAGCAGTGTTTAAAGAATTCTTAAACTTTAATAATTCAAAAACCTGTCAGTTAAAAATACTAAAAACGTCTCAATTAACAGCTTTTCTGAAAACAAGGTGTTGCATTTTGAATAACTGCGCATCTAGGCAATAAGTGGAAAGTCCTGTTTCTTCTTCTAGTCTAATAGGAGACTTTCTAATAGGAGCATGACTTTCTCTGGTAAACTCCCATTGACAGGCTCTGGGGAGGTGCATTCTCTCAAGATCTATGCCAACCCTCTTGCCAATAAGCCAAGTATTATTGGTGATCAAACTGTTCTGAAAAATTGGCATTGCAAGAACTCATCTGTTTTCAAATATCGAGTTAAATATTTACACACACATACCAGTAATCTTAACTTTAATGTGGTCAAAGTATGAAAGTTATAATAAAAACAGAACTATTGCAGGAGTCCATCTGTTATACAACATGCACTATACAGAACAACATGCATAACACTTCAGCTACCCTAAGTTAACTAAGACTTTCAGTAGAAGCCTTCTAATCAAATCAACAGCTACTTTTGATTGTTATGCATAGGTTATGGAGCAACCTATGCATAACAATCAAAAGGTTGTGGATAATTTGTTTTTAATTATCCTGGACACTACCATCTTTTATGGGTTAATGTGCACTATTAAACTGTGTAGCTTGGATTTTATTGTGTTGCCCATATTTTCATGTCAACAAATTAGAGGATTTAAGCTAGTGAATCACCTCTTTTAACTAGTTAATAAATGTATATATGATAAAAACTTAAACATGAGTGAATTTGTGGGAGGGGCAAGATAATACTTTAGTAACCAAATACTTGGTTACTGTTAACAGGTCACTGTTAGAAAGGTCTTCTTTAATATCTTTTCACTCTCTATTATAACAACATACTGGAATAAAATAGCCAATATGATGGAGCTACACATTAAGAATACGCTGTTCATGAATTGAATGTTGAAGTTACTGATTTGTCAATTATAGCTCGTTTAATTGTAATACACTTATGTTAAAACAGTTTAGTAAAAAGGTGTAAATAAGCTAATCTACTGCCTTACATACTATTCCTTTACTGCCCTTCCACTTGGTTCTGCAGACTTGTTAAAAAAGCAAAGCTGGCATGGACTGGCCAGAGTTAGAGAAAGAGTAGCCAAGCAGAAAAAGCTGCCGTTTTATTATCCAAAAACATGCCACAAAGCAGTTTATGAAGCTGCTTAGCGTATGAAGCTGCATAGAAAATACTGCTGACTCATGCCTCAGTTCAGAAAATTCTTGATAGCGTGGTTTGGAAGATCATAAACAAGAGGTAAGGTTACACAAGTCTTGTGTGTGGGCTCCTGCTGTGTATCCTGTTTAGTGCTAATCATAGTTTAGCGCGATTTCCAGTTCAACAAACTATAGTTAGTGCTTGCCCTCCAAATCGGAATAAAATATCATGGGACAAAGAGGAGTTCTGACTTTGACCATAGTTTGCCACTTTGATATCATGGCAAACTATGGTTAGAAGGACACAGAAAACTGAGGTGGAAACTCTCCATGACAGTGGGAAGGAGAAAGCATAAAAGCCTACACCACATTTTGGATCCTTCAGATCATTATGTGAATTGATCCACAATTACCTAACTTTCAGAACTAGCTAGTTTGGCTTTTTAAAAAAGTTCAGTAATTTTTCATTAAAATATAACATTCATGGTTCTACAGTTTGGAAAGATATGGTCTTCCCTTTCTGTACACTCTCTACTCCAGTAAAGTCATTAAACTTCAATCTATTTTGCCTTTGTTCTAGGTAAAGGTATCCCCATAACCGAATGGTCTAGTCATGACCGACTGTAGGGGGCGGTGCTCATCTCCGTTTCTAAGCTGAAGAGCTTTGTCCAAGGACAAGCTTCCGTGGTCATGTGGCCGGCGTGACTATACACTGTAGCGCAAGGAATGCCGTTCCCTTCCCACCAAAGTGGTACCTATTTATCTACTCACATTATTTTTAGGTGCTTTCGAACAGCTAGGTTGGCAGGAGCTGGGACAAGCGACTGGAGCTCACTCCATCGCACAGTCTTGAACTGCCAACCTTCTGGCCAACAAGCTCGGCTCAGCGGTTTAACCCACAGCGCCACCACGTCCCTTTTAGACCTCTGCATTTATCTCTCATCTTTATTAAGACTATTATTACCAACAACAGTGTCTATGTTCTACTTGTCTTCCTTCTATATTGAATCAAATTGCTCCAATTTCAAAGGGAGAGATTTATGTATACACTTGACTCACCCGCTGGGATCTGTGAAACTAAATGTTGACAACCAGGATAACAATAAATGTGCTTCACTTTATCTAGATTGCGATTTTTTTTGTACTCCTGCACTTTTTCTGATGAACTGCACTTTTTCTGATGAACAGTACATATCTACCAGTCATATCTGCCGGAAATATAATACTAAACGATAGGTCTCGGAGTGTCTGTGTTTTTTTTAATGGAAATAAGCATTCACCAGTTACAAATTGTACCACACATTCTCACACAATAAAGCTGAAATCCTAGCCACATTTACCTGGGAGTAAGTCCCACTGACCATAATGGGGCTTACTTCTGAGTAGACATGCATAGGATTGGACTGCAAGTCTCCTAACATTTTCAGCCATAGATCTTCCTTTACTATGTGTGGTGTGCACGACCATGTAAAACAATTCTGGCAGATGTGGTCATCAGCGATGTAACTGCTGTCAGGCACAGCCCATGTAAAACACAAATGGATTCCAAGATGAAATAATACTCCAAAGGCCCGGGGACCATCTGTGCTGTTTGTCAGCAAGTACAACGCGCCACCGCAGCGACCAAATGTAACTGGATTTCAGCAGTTGTGCGGAAAACATGAATTCCAGCAAACGAGGCTCGTCACACAGGGCTGCTCCACCTGCCGACACTACCCTACACACACTGCCTTTAAGACTAGAGAAACTCCATCCCCCTCTACAACCGACCACCATCGCTCATCATCTCGAACGTTGCCCTTTTTTTCCCACTAGCAGCAGCCAACGATCCTACTTGGCAATGCAGTTTCTAAATCCCCACCCCGATTTCGAATCGACCCCAATACGTCCCGTTTCCCCCTCCCCATGTAGAGAATGGACGCGTCCACCAAAAAAACAAAA
>JAJKFI010035298.1:1763-28911 GCA_029204185.1 Lerista edwardsae | reverse complement strand
ATTATTATTATTATTATTATTATTATTATTATTATTATTATTATTATATTTTTATCTTGCCTTTCTGCCCAAGGGCTCCCAAGGCAGCTTACAACATTAAAAGCAACACAATAAGCCACAATATATACCAATTAAAACAATGTTAAAAACAATATTAAAAACAGTTAAAATTTAAAAAACAGCAAACCCCGTGTATCCCACAATTTAAAATGTAAGGATAGAATGTAAAAAATGCCAGCCTGCCTGTCAACAGTTGAAGGCTTGTTTGAATAAAAAAGTCTTCAGCCCCCGCCGGAATGTTGCCAAAGAGGGAGCACTTCTTAATTCTAAGGGGAGGGTATTCCAAAGTCGGGGGGCCATCACCAAAAAGGCCCTATTCCTGGCCGCCATCCCCCTCACCTCTCCTGGTGGCGGCACCAGATGAGTTAAGCATGTTATAAGCATCTGAATTGAGCAGCAGGGTAAAGAGGTCAGGGCATTACCATCCCCCCCTCCTCAAAACCAAAGGCCAAAAATAAAAGACAAAGTAAAATGGGCAGCCCAATCCTAAATTGCATTGGATTTAGGATTGACCAACCAGCTGACCTGTGTTGTTTCCAGTATAGGTTAGGAGGCAGCTAGAGTTTATGTTGGGATAATGGGCAGTAATGGCATCTAAATGGTTTAGCAACAGGTTCTCACTTTTGATTGTGTCGGGGCCCACCCGACACAGCTTGTGTCGGGGCCCGCCCACGGGAAGTGAGGTCATAGCTGGAACCCAGGAACCACCCCCAGGAACCGCTGCGCCTCCTCTGTAGGCCGCGTGGCAGCCCAGGAGTCCTGGGCCTTCTCCGGGGCCACTGCGCGGGCTACCGATTCCCTCCCCCAGGAACTGCCGCGCCTCCTCGGGAGTGAGCCCCAGGCAGCCTACCTGCTCACGCTGCTGCTGCCATCAGTCTCCCTCGCTCCGCTGCCTGCCTTCCTGGCTCTGAGAACGTGCAGGCAACTCAAACGTGCAGGCAATTCAAACGTTGCAGGGGATGGAGCAGAGCGCCAATGGAGTCGACGAGTGGGCGGGCGAGTGGGCGGGGCCAGCCCTAATCCTAGGAGCGGGTACGCGCGTACCCGCTACATGACATATCTGATAATGGGATTTTTCCCCTTACCTTGGATGTCCCAGCCACCCCATGGGGCTACTCGGATCTGCACCAGCAAAACTGCTGGTGCAAATCCAAGCAGCCTGTGTAGGGTTGATTGGGCCAGGAATGGGGGTTAAAATCCAGCCAAAGTGGCTCTACCCCCCTGCCCAGGCTGGCCCTCCCAGATCCTGGCTCCACCCGGATCCTGGCTCCACCCCTCCCTGGCTCAGGCCACCTACTGGCCTGCCCTCTCCTTATGAGAAGAGCCATGCTGGATCAGGCCATAGGCCCATCTAGTCCAGCTTCCTGTTATCACACAGAGGCCTACCACAGAAGCTCCCACCTCAGGGAGCACATGAGACAACAAGAGGCCAGCATCCTGGTGCTACTCCCTTGGCACCTGGCATTCTGAAGTAGCCTACTTCTAATGTAAGGAGGTAGCGCCTAAAGCCAATGATGATCTGTCCAATCCCCTTTTAAAGGCACCCAGGCCAGATGCCATCACCACCTCCTGTGGCAAGGAGTTCCACAGATCAATTACCCACTGGGTAAAATAGTATTTCCTTTTATCTGTTCGAACTCTCCGAATTTCAGTGGATGCCCCCTGGTTCTGGTGTTGTGAGAGAGGGAAAAGAACATCCCTCTGTTCTTTTTTTTATATGTCTCAATCATGTCCCCCCTCAGGTGCCTTTTTTCTAGACTGAAGAGCCCCAAACATTGCAGTCTTTCTTCATGAGGGAGGTGCCCCAGCCTAGTAATCATTTTCATCACTCTCTTCTGCACTTTTTCCAGCTCTCCACCTCTACAAGTTAGCTACAGCTAGAAGAAATTAGTTGTCCAGCATGGCCACATAACTTTTATCAGTCATGGTTTGATAAAAAAAAAAAAAAAGAACAGAACAGAACATAATGGACTCACGGTATTGGAACTCCTTTCAATTTCAACATGTGCATTTTCACCTGCCCAATAAAGTGTTGTGCCAATTGACATGGCCATTCAACTTAAAGGTGGCACTTTCTTTCAGGAATGTTGTCATCCTCCACACACTCAGGGCACAATCCTATACCATGTTGGAAAAGGCAGGCCAGTAGGCCTGCACTGTACCCAGCCCAGTACTGGGGTAAATATTTTTATTTTTTTTCTACTATATAGTAATGGGACAGGGCTGTGATTATACAAGGGAAAGTTAAGACAAAGTACAAACACTAGGTCATGAAGAGGTTACATCAGTTTCTTACTACTACTTAACTATTGTACAATAGTTCAAAAAGCTATTAATTTCTGCAGCAAAGCCTCATGCATTATCCTGTTACTAATAAAGATAGTTTATAAATCTATATTAATAGTCTCTAATATTTCATTGTCTGTCTGTATAGTCTGGACTCTGAATTTATTTAGAAGCAGAGAGTTTCAGTAGCAAAATGGTTTCATTAACATCACATCTTATCTTATATATTCTCCATTCCTAGCTATCTCTTTTAACTCCCTTGACTGTGCCAGCCTAACTTCAGGTTAGGATTGCATTCTGAGTCACTAAAATCATTTGTGCTTGTGGGGAGCAGGGGAACTCAATACTAGGTTCCTTCTCATCCATGGTTTCAGGTCTCCATGGGGGGAGCAGGAACCTATCCCCGGCAGACACATGCCTGTATGCTGGAACATAAGGGATTCAAAAAGAGAATAAGGAGAGCACATGGCCAAAACCATCAAGACAAACAACAAATGATCCTGTAAATATGTCAAAAGCAGGGAAGCTGCCAGGGAGTCAGTTAGGGAATAAAGAGGAAGGTTAAAGAGGATGGCTAAATACTGTCTTCGCTACAGAAAATGTAGAGTTGGTACCCATGGATGAATTGAGAAGTTGCATGAGAGCACAATCCTAACCTGGACTGAGGCTGTACTGGCACAGTTAGGCAAACAAAGTATAGCCGGCACAAGGGTCACCATAAAGCGCGTTTGGACCACTCTCTAGAACTAGCTGAGGGCCTAATACTATCCAACTTTCCAGTGCCAATGCAGCCGCAATCCAGGCCTGAGGTAAGGCAACAAACATTTCCTTACTTTGAGGAGGCTGCTGTGACTGCCCCTCCACCACAGGATGCAGCGCTCATCCCTCTGGCACAGCTACACTGGTGCTGGAAATTGGATAGAATCATAGAGTTGGAAGGGACCTACAAGGTCATCTAGTCCAACCCCCTGCCTGTAGCAGGAAATCCTCCGAGAGCATCTCTAGCAGGTGCATGTCAAGCCTCTGCTTGAAGGTCTTCAGTGACCTCCACCACCTCCCTCGGCAAGCTGTTCCACTGTCAAACCGTCCTTATCGTCAAGGAATTCTTCCTGATGTCCAGCAGGAATCTCCTCTGTTGCAGTTTGTACCCATTGGACCTAGTTCTACCATCGAAGCCAGATGAGAATAGATTGGATTGGCCCCTGAAGGTGCTTGGCTGCAGGCAGACTCTTTGAAAACCCTCACCGTGTATGTGTACAATCAAAAATAGCACAAACCTAAGCTGTTAAAATCTTTGTTAAAATCTTAATGAAAAAAGTTCAGTTATGTCCCGAAGAGATAAAAAGGAAGTCAAAATCTTTTGAATAAAAATCTGGTCAAAATACTCCATATAGTAATCATAAAAATCTGGTGGCTGAATAGTAAACCATGTGAAAAAGAGCCTAAAGTTAGCTTGTGAACTGATTTGGGAATTTTATACAAGAACTTGATACCATCATCACTTTAGTTCTTCGAAGTATATGAATCAACTGAGATGTTTATGAAAGGCATGACTAGTGTCAGAAAATGGAGCAACGGCATACAAAAGTTGTTTTTTTCCCCTGTGACACTACTGTTTTCCCTTTAGGAGTCATGCAGAGAATTCTCACCTTTTGGAAAATCTTGTGGGTGCCTCCTTGAGAGGCCATCAGATGTGGTGACTCTTATCAAAACACATCTTCAGAGATTTGAAGATAACATTCATTTTATTAACAGAATAGAAGTCCAAAACATAGTATGCCAACTTTAAAGGTATAGTCACCAACACAAAAATAAAAACAAAAAAAGCAGAGAAAGGCTCTTATATAGAACTTGTGCGACTTGAATGCTGTCTAACGAGGAGTAGCATCAATACAGCAGTTTCTCTAAGTGAAATTGCCACCTGCTGCTGTGCCTCCGTCAAGTGGAATTCCTTCTGCCCTTAACTTCAGGCACTGGGAGGTGGCAGAGGAGTTCTTCAGGAGCTCAATGTGAAATTGCTGATTGTCTAAGAAACAACTGGACGGTAGCCAATACAATATGGTTATTTTAAAATTTACAGGTAAGCCAGCTTAATGTCTATTCCAGGTAAACTGGTGAAAAGCATAATTAAAAATAAAATTATTAAGGGCCCAGTCCAGAGCACTTCAGCGTGAGTGATACGAGTGTACCACGTACGCTGGTGTCGCACAAAGCGCCATAATGTGTCTCCAACCTAAGCCATTACCGCAGGTGCTGGGGGAGGGGGCATGGGGATACCGACCATGGGCACCCCAGAGGGAGCACCAACAAGTGGTGAGTTGGCTGCTTGCCGGCGATGCAGCCTTTCTGGGCAAGATGGGAAGGTATTCTGGGGTGGGGGGAGGGTGGAGTGGGAACGGGACCAGTGGTGACTCTCACCCCTGGTTCCCGACCTCTGTGTAAGGCCCTGCTGCCTTACGTGGAGGCCTTCGCCTCTGTGCCGGCTAAATAGCTGGTGTGGAAGCAAGGAGACCCATCACCTGCCCTTTGCCCTTACCACGAGGAAAGGGGGTGAACATTCCCTTTCCTCACAAAGCCTATCCAGGCAGTCGGGCAGCTCTGGATTGGGCTGCAAAACCCTCCATGGGGAACCAGAGTCCAGCTCCATTTCTGAATCGTGCAGAGGTTGTGTACAACCGCCTGTGGCCTCTGAATGCCCGTTAATTTGAGTTTTTGCAGAAAAAGCTCTGGGGGACTTCTAAATGCCTTATAGGGGCATGAAAAGATTACTTCTGGTTTCCTTCCTCCAAAAACCAGAAGTAGCTTTTTTTGGCCTGAAATGGGCTTTCTAAGGCCCACAGAGGCTGCAAGAAGTCGTACGTGGCCTCTGTGAGTCTCAGAAAACCCTCAGCTCCAGTCACCTTCAATTACAGGTTGAGTATCCCTTATCCTGACAGCTTGGGATGGGAAGGTTTCTAGATTTTGGATTTGTCTGCAAGTCAGAATAATTGCATAAACATAATGAGAAATGTTTCCTCTTGCTTTTTTCCTGTTACCCATTTGGGTGTCTGTTGGTCTCTTAACATTTTTCAGCCATGTCTGTAACAGTGCACACTACAGAGCAGAGAACAGAACTTACAGTCTCTACTTGCACTGTACCTGGGAATGACCTTCTAGCATTTACATACAGAAAGTTTCAAAAAAGTTTAAAAGAAAGTTAAAAAAAGAAGTCTTGGACAAGTGTCTAGATTTCAGAATAGTCTGGATTTCGGAAGTCCAGATAAGTGATAATTACCAGTATTCCTAAATCCAAGCAAGACCAAAATTCAGACACCTTCAACCTATATTATGAAGATGGGATGAGATGCTTGGGAGATTTGATTAAATGATGATATACTGCTCTCCCTTGTGTTGATTTAGAGATAATTTTTTGTGCTTTTAATATTAGTGCTGAGTATATCTTCATGTTATGTGTGTGTTATGTTGGAAAATAGGTGTGTGCATCTTTGGACTCCAAAATCTGACAACTTCCGTTTAGTGCAGTGGTTCCCAAATTGTGAGCCGTGGCTCCCTGGGGAGCTGCAGAAACCAGCCAAGGGAGCTGTGGAATCTTTGTGAAAAATCTACTGCCCTACACAGTGTATAGCACTATTCTTCAACCTGTGGGTCAGGACCCCAATGGGGGCACGAAGCCTAATCTTGGGGGTCACGGCAAATTTTCAAAGCCTGTTCAAGAGAGGGCTTGGATCCAATCCAATAATTGCATTGCCTTATCAACACTAAGTTCTTTATATAATCCAGCATTGCCTCTTCTTGCTGTCTAAGGCTACCCCTGCTTAGGCTGCTACCTCACAGGGCTGTTGTGAAGGTGCAAGAAGTAGAGAAAAATGGGGCAGGTGGGGTGGACAGCAAAGGGGGGCAGATCAGGTTTCAGGAGGAGGGAAGGATTGGCAGTAGGTCCCAAGTCTCATTCTTCGATTTGTTTATTTATGTATTGGGATTGTGGCATAAAAAAAGGTTGACGATCCTATACTGTTGTATAGGATTGTAGCCCAACTAGGGAGCCACAGCTAATGGCCTGGTAAGTTAAGGGAGCTGCCAGTCAAAAAGATTTGGAAACCACTGCTTTTGTAATGCTACGTATAAGGCTCTGGGCTTAACAACAGCTCTATTATTACTACTTAGACTTTCAGAGTTTGCCAGCAGAGATGTGCATGCATGCCTTAATAATAAACCTACAAGTAGTCAGGGCTCAAGAACGTAAGAAGAGTCCTGCTGGATCAGGCCAGAGGCCCATCTAATCCAGCTTCCTGTATCTTACAGTGGCCCACCAGGTGCCTCAGGGAGCACATGAGACAACAAAATGCCTGCATCCTGTTGCCATTCCTTGCACCTGGCATTCTGAAGAAGCCTATTTCTAATGTAAGGAGGTTGCACCACCCATCATGAGCATCAAGGTATTGATTGCAACCACACTAGAAGGACAAAAAGCTGCAGTTGCATACCCAGTTATCTTAGAAAAGAGATTAAATAGCTGGGCATAGAGGGGGGCTAAGTGGCAGATGTACATGCTGTAAACTGAGCATAGACTGTGAAACATGATTACTTAACAGCACATTGCAGAAGCATGCAAAATATCAACAACTGCACACAAAGTTCCATCGGTGCCATTGTTCCTCCCATGATCATCTCTGCTCATGGGAGCAGCTGCAACCAGTCTGGGAGGATTATGAACTCCAAAACCAGAGCTGGCAGATAGAGATGAAGCAATGTTGGATGCCGACTAACCCTGCCAAACAAGGATCCCAGATTCTGACAAGGACCTTGGAGGATATAGTAAACAGAGACGCAAGAGGGCACCGTTTCATAATGTTTGAAAAACACTGGTTTTACAGCAATCAGGTTTCAGGAGTGGGGGAAGGATTGGTACATACAGCGGGTGCACTGTTCAAAAAAAATAGATCGATTCTTGGCTACCACTACAAGTCAGCCTCCTCAAACCAAGGCTGGTTCAAAAGGAGGACTTATGTGCTTGCATATTCTATGTGCAGATTTTGGTTTGCTCTGTGTTGACGATGGCTACAAAACACGCCTTGCATTCTAATTCTCAAGCGTTGACATTTTAAAATGTGGAGGGCACATACATTTTCCTTGTCAGCGATCAGCTTGTCAGTTTCACGACCCACCAGCAATTTGGGACAACATTGTTTTAGGGCACAGTCATTTCCTACAGAAAGAGCCGCACCTAGAAGTCCATGTTTTAAAATGAGTTGGGAGAGGACATAATTCCTAAAAAATTTCTGTTGCACTTGTGTAACCAATGCACTGCTCCTACATAGCGAAGCACTGGCAAACTTCAGGCAAACCTACGTTGTGCAATGTTGTACAACTGGCCGGAGAAGTTGCATAAGCTGCTGGTTGGGAACAGTGCAACACAAGTTGTTTGTTTGCTGTGGCTCTGTGCCCAGGGTCTCTCTTATCAGTTGCGGCACTGTTCCTGGAGGTTGCATAACCGCTGCATGACTGAGTTTTCTGATCCTAGGTGGGCTTTGAGTATTCTGGGGCTGACCTACCAATGCTTACCCAAGGAAAGGTCATGCCACCTCAGCAAGGAATCCTGTTGATTGGGCCCCAAATTAGTTTCCTAAATGGATTTCCAGAGCACCAAAATACATTTTGCATCATGTGAAGAACAGGTTAAAATCACTGACTTTAGAGCACAGTCCTAATCAATTTTCCAGCACTGGCATAGCTGTGCCAATGGGGCACGTGCTGCATCCTGCAGTGATCATAGTCATGGAGACCTCCTCAAGGTAAGGGAATGGTTGTTCCCTTACCTTGGAGCTGCACTGCCCTTACCCTGGTGCTGGAAAGTTGGTTAGGATTGCACTCTTAGTCTTATTGCATCTTATAAGCCTGTAGCCCAGAGGGTCCCAAACTGGTGGGTCACAACTCATTGGCCAGGGAAGCGCTTGGCTCTGTCCTTTTAAGGGGGGGGAGGGGGAAGGCAGCAACACGATCCCCATGATCCCTGCTGCTGCTGAGGACAGAGGGAGTTTTTCCAACTTACCCCTACCAGTGACAGCCTCCAGGGATGGGTGTGTGGATGCAGAGAGCTGTTTCACACTCAAAAACCAGTTGTTGTTTTTACTATTCCTGAGGCTTGGGGAGCCCTTCAGAGGCATCTGCAGGGCTCCCTGCATTCCCCCAGAGGCTGGCACTGCCACAGTTAAGTTGGAAACCCCTCTCTCCATCGCATTGCTGCCATAGCCCTTCCCACACACACACTTACAGTGTGCCCAACTCCCTTGTAGGAGTTTAGGAAGCACTGCTGTAGCCATTTTGCCACAGCTGTGGGAACAGAATGAGTTAGAAGGCTGGGAAGAAGCTCCTTATCTGGCATTTGGCTAGAGGTGTGGTAACAGGTGGAGCCTCAAGGTGTTGCTAATTGGGAATTGGATAGAGCTGTGAATCTCTCAATGGAAGGGGTCAAAGTGTGTGAGTGACAGTAGCCTCAGGTGATGAGATCATTTTCCAGAAGCTTTGGCAAATCAATCTATTTTCCAGAAGCTTTGGCCAATCTCTGGTTGGCTAAGAGCTACGCTTTAAAAAAAAGTTCAAAAGTGGTCAGCTGCTCTTTGCCATTCCATTATGGAGGTCTTAGATGTAGTATCCATGGATTCAGTATCCACGGTTTCAGTAATCATGGATAATAGGATGCCTATTAAAAAGATAAAGGAACATTAAACAAAACTCACACATAGGCTTTCAGTTATTTTGGGCCCTCTCCAAAACTGTTCAGGAAAAGGAGAGTATGCTCCCAGCTCTTGATACGGTCCCTTGTGACTTCATGCATCCCTCTGTTCCTCCCCCATCTTTCCCTGACTCCCAAGTTGGCAGGCAGCTCACGCCATGGGTCCAGCTGGCACTGCTGGGAGCCCTGGCCAGCTGGGGAGGAAGGAGTGTATCGTGTTGCGCCATCTGCAGTAAAACCATTGATGTTCCCCTCTCTTTAAAAAGGTGTCCCCAGTATGCACAGTTTCAGGTATCCACGGTGGGATCTGGACAGGGCAGTATTATCCATTATCCTGGGGCCTATCAATTAGACACTGTTACCTGCGCTCTTGCCCACCCTGATTTTGTTGCACAAGGCCTGTCACTCATAGCCATGAGCAGTCTGCCCTGGCCGCAGGGAGCCAAGCCATAGCAATATGGAGTTCCTGCGAGGACCCGGCCCGCGGCACCTGGGGGTGGTCAGCAAGCCAGGGCCAAGCGGCACCTATGTGGCTGGATGCCTGGCCTCGCTTCTGGGGGCAGGCGGAATGGATGCTGCAAGGCTGAGCACTCTCAGTACAGCGGGGCTGAGTGGTGCCTGCGCACATGGCCAACCGCCAAACCCAGAGGCAGGTGGCGCAACCCCGATACACTCCTCCTTCCTCCCCACTGGCCAGGGCTCCCAGCAGTGCCAGCTGGACCCATGGCGTGAGCTGCCTGCCAACTTGGGAGTCAGGGAAAGATGGGGGAAGAACAGAGGGACGCATGCAGTCACAAGGGACAGTATCAAGAGCTGGGAGCATAACCTTTTCCTGAACAGTTTTGGAGGGGGCCCAAACTACCTGAAAGCCTATGGGCCCAACCATGGGTTAATACGGCCCTGGGTCTGTAACAGAACCCCAGCAGATACTAGAGTATGCTTGTACTCAACATTTGGCGTTTTTGCCTGGAAAATGTTTTCCTGCTCAATCATAGTGTGCTCAGGCCTTTGAGGCAGTGATGTCATTCAGGGGGAATGGACCAGAATGGGCATTCCGGATCCTAACGGGCTCCGTGGCTGGTTCCGGGTTCCCGACAAGTGCCAATCAAAAGTGAGTTCCTGTTCCTAAATCATTTGAATGACACCACTGCTTTGAAGTCATAGGATACACAAGAATTTGAGAACACGCACTCCTGACTAATTGAGAATATATGGCTAGTGAACCAGGAGTGTGTAAGATCAGTCCATAAGACCTGGGACTGTGACACTTAAGAGTTTATCAAGGCTTAAGGGACACCAGCTCCACGCTACAGAGATTTGATGATCAGGCCCTTAGATTTCTGACCAAACAACGGCCTAACCAACTTTCCAGTGCTGATGCAGCTGCAATCAGCATTCCCTTACCTTGCGGAGGCCTCCATGATTACCCCCCCCACACACACACACACCAGAATGCAGCATACACCCCATTGGCACGGCTGCATCAAAAATGGAATGTTGGTTAGGACTGGGATGCACGTCTTCTTGAGACATTTGCTATTACAACAAGGCCAATATAAAAAAGCTCAGCCTGGTGACTGATTTGAAAAGAATAGGGATCAAAGCATCCAGTTGAAAGCCTAGTCTTCCAAATCAATTGATTCTTTCCTGAAATTGATGTGATGTAAATGAATTATCAACTTACAAGACCCTCTATTATTTTCATAGTATTTCAAAATGATTTCATAAGAATTAATCGGTGCAGGGCTTAGGGCGCAATCCTAACCTGGAGTTGGGCCGGCACAAGGGCCACCATTATGCACGTTTGAACCACTCTCTGAGTCAATGGCACAAATCTATGTGCTGGCCTCTCTGACTCCAAGGGTGGTCCAAACATACTTCACTGTGTCCCTTGTGCCAGCCAAACTTTGCTAGCCTAACTTGTGCTGGCCTAACTTCAGGTTAGGATTGTGCTCTCAGTAAAATTAAACTTTTGGGCAACAAGGAAATTTTCTAGCAATATCTGCATACATTTACCCTTTGCTGAAATAGAAACTAAACTGGTTGTAGGCATGCAGCCCAACTCAATAACTATTTACTGGGTAAATAAGTTGTGCTGGATTATCAGTCTTCCTTTCAGATAAGAATATATAAATTTGCTGCCTTAGGACATCAATAAAATCTAAAAGATGCCCTCAAAGAGATAAAATTGTTTGCTGCAGTAGCTTTGAAAAGTATACAGGTAGCAATAACTCTCATCTTAAGAATGATCTGTAGCACCACCTTCTGGAGAAACAGAAAACTGCAGTTTGATTGCAGCATTCTGCAGAATGAAGACTAGAAAGGCAGTAAAGAGCCCCATGAAAGTTAAGGACTTGTAATGACAGATTTTATACCATTAAAAGGGCCTTATGTTTTTTTTACACCTGTCTTTTTACTTGCCTGAGCAGAGTATGAAACATCACAAAACCTGACTGAAGCAGAAGAGCTTGACACAGGTAACGTTTTGTGCTTCATGCACCCCCAGGAAAATTTGAAACACATAGACGCACCCCAAAATCTTTTGCTCATTTACAAACTGTCCTGAAATTGCATGGAACATATTCGGGAAAAGTTGGCACTTCAAACATTAAATTATTAGAAATTATTAGAAAGTTATTAGAAAAAAAGTATTTGCTTGACGGACACCAGAATCTGAAGGTATTGAAACAACTCAAGAAAAATAAAAGAGAAGGCCTAGCACAACAAACATTGTGGCCAATAAGACAAATTATTAATTAACATCAATAATTGAGGCCTAATTTTTAAAAAAGAATTGCCCTTGTCTATAATTTTTCTTTGTTCTGAGAGTACCTTTTGCACCTGTGGACCTCCTTCACACACACCCCAGAGGTGCAAGACCCACAGGTTAAAAACCCCTGACTTAAAGGCTGACAGCAGCACTTTAGAAACAGATTACCAAAATAGATAAAATAAGAAGGTAACTAAGGGCGCAATCCAATTGTGCCTTTGGGTCAATGCATGTTGCCTGTGTTGGACCAATGCAGGCACAAACATGCTGAAAGGCACATCTGCGCAGTGGAAATGAGTGCTAGGCCAGCGCAAAAACCCATGCTGACCCACAGACACCCTAGACCAGTGGTTCCCAACGTGGGGCACATGCCCCACAGGGGGGCAATTTGATTCTTAAGGGAGGCAATTCGAGAATGAGCTAAACAGTGAATTTTTTTTGAGTTATTAACAATGAACTTGAAAGCCCGATAATTGTTCTTATATCTTATTATGCATAAATTAAGCTAAGAATGTTTTTTAAATTTCCCTCTTTCTGCACTATCTTTTATTTTTTCTCTTTCATGGATGCCATGTTCTTTGGAACCTTGTTTAAACCAAGTTAATGGCCTTTTAGGTTTTTAGCCAACCGGTCTTATCATTCGATGTGAATGGGAGTTCATTTTTTGAATAATAAGAATATGTCACAGAGGGGCATCAGGATTTTAGAGATGCCTAGGTGGGGCATGGCCCAAAAAAGGTTGGGAACCACTGCCCTAGACTGTGGACAGAGGCAATTAAGCCATCCCCGCACTGGTTGAGTTTGGCCATCACTGGGACTTTGATGAGCAGACGGAAGGCAGAAGGGAGACGGGAGGAGGTGGGAACGGGGCAGGGAGAGGGCAGCCCTGTGGGTGGGCTTGGGGAGGGGGGTGGGGTCAGGGTCTGGCCATTAGGTCAGATCGTAACCCCTGTCCCCAGGCAGCATAGCCCTGATCCGGGCTGCTTCAGGCAACATGGGGTTGTTGCTATTTAGGAGGCGCAGGTCCGAGAAGCCCTAACGTACCCCAGGTAAAGGGGACAAATGTCCCTTTGGTCCATGGTGAGCTCTAGCTGTCTCCTACCCTGCATAGGAGGCAGCACAGACCAACCGGCCTGCCTGCCTGCCCAGGTTAGGACTGGATTGCCTGTGTTCTAATCATCATATCTCAGCTGGATTTGGATCATATAGTTTTTGAACTATTTTTAACAGCAGCCTCACACTGGACATATAAGAATGAGTGATGCAATATCAAAGACTTCGAAGAGATTGCTGAAAGGAACCGCAAGATCAGGACAGGCCACCGCATAAGCATGACACAGAAGGACTCAATGCAAGCAATGCTGGTTGTGTATTACAACTATGCACAGGCTCATGCATCTGAGGAAGTAGACTTTTGCCTACCAAAAGCCACAGTAACCTCATTAGTTCTTAGGGTGTCACAAGACTTGGTTTTTCCTCCGTTAAAAGAACCTTTTAGGTGCTCAATTCTATAAATAGCCTTTTAAAAATACGCACAGCCAGATAAAAATATAACGACAAATGGCCTTCTTGTTTCCTTAATCAATTCGTGCCAGGGGCAAATCAGTCATGACCCATTTTCAATCTCCAGGCATATTTTACATTGTTTAAAAGCAGCCGCGGAAGGAGACGGGGGGGGGGGGGATTACAGCTATGGTGTGTTAACCTTTGCGGTCCTCCCCCAGTTTGCAATTGGCCACAAGAGGAGAACAAAAAGATATTCATAGCACATTTTCCCCCTCCACAGCTAATAGCCTCCAAATCCACCTACTACAGCGACCTCCATCAGAACCTCCTTTTAACACTTCCCCAACCAGCGTATTTCTTGAATGTTCATGCTTAACTTTGAAATGTACTATAGTAGACATGACTGTTGACTTATAAAAGCCCAACTCCTCTTCCTCAGCAGCTAAGGACTCACCCTGGTACTGTGAATACGTGCAAGAAACAAGCTGGGGATTGTGCTTGTTCCACCTGTTTAATGCCTGCAATCTAATTCTGTCAAGTATTTATAAAGATCTCACTCGCAGCCTAATCCTAAGTAGCGCTGGAACAGGCAGGCCAGCTGGCCTATGCTGTATCCAGCGCTACGTAGGAGGAGGCAAGAGCCTCCCTGGCGCAAGGCCACGCTTGTGCCCGCTCCTCGGATCCGCATCTGCGAAATCGCTGGTGCAGAACCGAGGAGACCACGTGGCCCAAATCGGGGCCCCGCAGCCTGGGGAATGAAGGCCTAGGATGCGACCTAACGGCTATGTCCCGAACCCATTCCCTTCCTGGGCCAGCACGCCTGCCAGCCCAGCCCATCCCTGCTAGGTTCTGCCCTCCCACCCAGAGACACCCCTGCTAGCTAGCGCTGGTCTGGGAGCATTAGCATCGACGCAGGGGTGCTGAGCGGCACTCCCACGTCAACACTATATATGTCACGTTGACAATGATGTTGCGTCAACGCAACAGGGCTCCTGGGATTGCACTCTCAATTCCTTCCAAATGCCAAGAGCATCAGCAGTATGTCTGGGTCCTGGTGGGGCACCCCCCTTTCTGGAACCATCCGGGGGGGGCAGCAGTTCTGGCTGGTGGACCCCCCCGATGAGTCCACAGGGCCTACAGTCCAGAGAGGGCGAGCATGGCAAGGCAGCAGCAGGCGGAACCAGCTGCTGGAAAGATGCTATGACTCCCACCATTTTGGTGGCAGCGAGTGCCTACCGGGGCCTGGGCAGTGAGTGCCCCACTGTGGAGCCTGCTAGCATGGCTTCCTCCGGCTGAGTGGCCCACTCCTTCTGCTGTGTCGCCAAGTCGGCAGAGTGAAAGGCGGTGAGTGGGCTGCTCTGCTCAGCATCTAGCTTTGGAGGACATGAGCAATGGGGGTAGAGTACAAGGAGGAACAGGGGCATAAGGAAGGCAGGATCCTGCAACCGGCCTTATCATACCAGGGAGGAAGGGCAGGGCAGGTCCAGAGGGGGGCGGCAAACCCTTTGTAAGGCAAGAGCAGGCCAGGCAGGAAGATAAGAGGTGACAAGGAGGCTGGATGGGGAGGAAGCTGGCTGGCCTGTGAGCCCACAGGGAGGCTCTACAAGGGGCGAGATGCAGAAGGGTTCCCCACAGCCTGGTCTGAGGCCTTTTGTTCTGGACCTACAAACGGGGAGCCATGCCCTTTGACCACCAGCCCTGACCCCTCATGGACTCTGCTTAGCCCAACGTCCCTGGGGTGGCAGGTTCCCCAGCCCCCGGGGGTCAGGAACAATCAAAAGGGCATTTCCCTCACTGTGTCCAAAGCTTCAGTATAGTCAGCAAGTGTCTCAAGTCCAACACTGAGTCCTTTGGCTGTGATAGTGCCATCTATTTTTTTAAACAATTTTGTTCACAAATTGTCATCAGGATGAGGCCAATTTTTTACTTTTGTTCAGACACTTCTCTGCACATCTTCTGAGAGTTCATTTGAGTTCACTTTCTTTAGAGCAGCCATTGCAAAGTGATTGTTTCGGAAGCATTTTGCAATTTCAACACTTAGCCTTCATTCATTTCAGGTCTTTGGATAAGTTCTGCAACTGGCTTGAGATTCTCTTCACTTCCTTCTAGATTTCCTCTCCTCTTGGGTTACGCTTGCAGCATTATCTGTGACTAAGACACATACTAGACATTTAAATCTTACTATGCCTTTTGCTGCTACTTCTTGTCAGTATTCCACTGAGTGTGCACTTCCTGATGTATCAATTGTTTTTCTAAGAAAGACAGTCCCTTCTTCTGTTGTCACATAAGCACACACAATGAGATCATTGTGAGTGTTCCTGAAATCATCAAGCCTCAAACTAACAATTTCCCCCTCTAGACTTCTTATACACTGTTCAATTTTTCTTCCATACACTTGATCCAGCAATTTTACTGCAACATTCGGCCTGCTAGGTTGTAATAACAGAACCATGTTAATGAAATGTGTGTTGTTAACCAATCAAAAAGGAGAGTTTGCTGCATAGACAATCTGAGCAATATTTTCGTCAATTAGATCTTTTCTGTAATTTGCTGGTTCTTGTACAAACTTCTATGGTGGTTTCCAGGCGATGATAGTGCTCACAGCATGCACTAACACTCAGTTACTAAAGGTAACATTGCAAACGGAAGAGCTGCCTATTTCATCCATTATTTTTTTATCAAGACTAACAACATCAACTGCAACAACTTCATTAAGAGTGCAATTCAAAGCACTTGCTGGACCAAAAGTACCTATCTTCAAAGTACTTGAAGAGAATTGGTCAGCCCCAATGATTGCAAGAATGGAAATAAGATGCCCATGAAGCACATTGATCGTTCTAAGGTGCTAGTTACATTTTTTGTGTTGAAAAGGAATTGTGATTATCTATTATTGTAGGAGAAGGTGTCACTTTCCAGTCTCCAAGCCTATAGCAAAAAGATAAGTTTTTAGCACTATTGAAACCTACAGTTTCTAGGTTCACAATAGCACTATAGAAAAGTCAATACACTGGCGTTTGACACAGTTCCCCACCAAAGGCTTCTGAAAAAACTTCACAGTCAGGGAATAAGAGGGCAGGTCCTCTTATGGATTCAGAATTGGTTGAGGGCCAGGAAACAGAGAGTGGGGGTCAATGGGCAATTTTCACCATGGAGAGAGGTGAAAAGCAGAGTGCCCCAGGGATCTGTCTTGGGGCTGGTGCTTTTCAACTTGTTCATAAATGACCTGGAGACAGGGATAAACAGCGAGGTGGCCAAGTTTGCGGATGACACAAAACTTTTCCAGGTGGTGAAGACCAGAAGGGATTGTGAAGAGCTCCAGAAGGATCTCTCCAAGTTGGGGGAATGGGCAGCAAAATGGCAGATGCGTTTCAACGTAGACAAGTGTAAAGTGATGCACATTGGGGCAAAAAACCAAAACAGTGGTTCAGGGCTCTTCTTATGTTCTTATGTTCCTTCCAGGGGAGAAAGGCAGGATTTCTAAATATAGACCATTGCAGATTTGATGGTTTTTTATATTAGAAACAAACTGTACTCTGTGAAGCCATTATTTTGTCAGAACACTTCTGCCACAGGGGAAGACGAGGCACACACCCAATGCCTACACCCAATTACCTAACTTAAGTTAGGCTAATGGGTTCTGAGCTGTCTATGACAGCTCAAGAGAGAGAACTTGGGGTGTTGGTGGACAATTCAATGAAGGTATCGACCCAGTGTGCAGCAGCAGTTAAGAAGGCCAATTCCATGCTCGGGGTAATTAAAAAGGGGGTTGAGAATAAAACAGCCAATATTATCATGCCATTGTACAAATCGATGGTAAGGCCACACCTGGAATATTATGTACAGTTCTGGTCGCTGCACCTCAAAAAGGACATAGTGGAGCTGGAAAAGGTGCAGAAGAGAGCAACAAAAATGATTACGGGGCTGGGGCACCTCCCTTATAAAGAAAGACTGCAGCGTTTGGGGCTCTTCAGCCTAGAAAAAAGGCGCCTGAGGGGGGACATGGTTGAGACATACAAAATTATTCATAGAAGGGATTGAGTCGATAAAGGGACTTTTCCCTCTCTCAAAACACCAGAACCAGGGGGCATCCGCTAAAACTGAGGATTGGGAGAGTTAAAACAGATAAAAGGAACTACTTTTTTTACCCAGCAGGTGGTTAGTCTGTGGAACTCTTTGCCACAGGAGGTGGTGATGGCATCTGGTCTGGATGCCTTTAAGAGGGGATTGGACAGATTTCTGGAAGAAAAGTCCATCGTGGGCTTGATGATGGATTGTGCAACCTCCTTACATTAGTAGTGGGCTACTTCAGAGTACTGGGTGCAAGGGAGTGGCAACAGGATGCAAGCATCTTGTTGTCTCTTGCCTCCCTGGGGCACCTGGTGGGCTGCTATGAGATACAGGAAGCTGGACTAGATGGGCCTTTGGCCTGATCCAGCAGGGCTCTTCTTATGTTCTTACGTTCTTATGTTCCCTCCAGGGAAGAAAAGCAGGATTTCTAAATATAGACCATTGCAGATTTGATGGGTTTTTTTATATTAGAAACAAACTGTACTCTGTGAAGCCATTATTTTGTCAGAACACTTCTGCCACAGGGGAAGACGAGGCACACACCCAATGCCTACACCCAATTACCTAACTTAAGTTGGTCAATTTGCAAATGTAGTGAAGCTGGTCTCACCAAAAGGTGGCAGTCTTGTATCAAATAAGTACTCACAAGGTAACTAAATAAACTACTGTACTAATAAAACACAGCCACAAGCAGCCCACAGCCTCCAGTGGGGTCTTCACACAGAAAGAAACAAAGCAGGCATGTTTTTCCCCATGTACAGCACAAAGTTCAAGGTCAAAAGTGTTTAAACCTTTATACAAAGGCTTCTTTCAGGATCTAACATGCTGCCTTCATCAAATAGGGTGACAATCCACCCATTATGACACCCAAAAGTGCAGCAGGCTATCAGCTCAATGCACTGCACATTTATTCAGATAAAAGTACCACTGTGTTCAGTGGGGCTTACTCCCAAATGGATTAAAGGCACAATCCTAACCTGGAGTTAGGATTTGGCAGCACAGTTTGGCTGGCACAAGGGACACCATAAACTATGTTTGGACCACCCTCGGAGTCAGAGAGGCCAGCACAGAGAGGCCAGGTGCGTCACTCCGAGAGTGGTCCAAAAGTGCTTTACAGTGGCCCTTGTGCCAGCCAAACTTTGCTGGTCTAACTGTGCCTTCCTAACTCCAGGCTAGGATTGTGTTCTCATACCCACAAAATCACTGGCAGAAGTCTGAGCAGTCTCGTTTTGAGAAATCAGGCCCTGGAGGGGGAATAGGATAAGGCGGGAGGCAGCCCGGCTGATCCCACCCCCCTTTGGTTAGTATTGCACCCTTAGGAAAGTACTTGTCCAACGTGAACTTGTGCATCAATAGCTGAATCCCAGATCCCAACCTCTGGTTGCTTCCCAGTGGCCATATAGGATCCAGTGGTAGCCATTTTGACACCGCTGGAGCCACATGTGCAGGGAACCATAGGATTGGGCTGTAAGTCACACAGCTTCTGTTTCTGTCACATGAAAAGGACAGTTTCTTGGGGGAGGGGGAAGAAGGGTTAGGAAAAATACTTTTCATTGCCTAAGAGAGTCGTTTTGGCTTGTGTAACATCCCCACCTCCCTAATTAGTGGTTTCTTGCACGTAGTCTGATTGCAACAGGTAATGCAAATCTTCTATTTACTCTCCATGTAGGACCAGAATAACTTACAACAGTGGTTCTCAAACTGGACTTTGAGAACCACTGTCTTAAGTCATTTGGGGGGGGAGGGGGGAAAGCAGCAATGCAATTGGGTAGGGTTACCAGCTACAAACTGGGACAGAGTGCCTCTACCTTTAACCATTGTATAGAAGACGGAATTTGAGCAGTGCAGCTCATCCTGGAAGGGTTTCAAAAGCTGCACCTGCCAAACCTATCTCTTCTATACAACGGTTAAAGGTATAGGCACACTGTCCCAGTTTGCATCAGGTAACCCTACAATTGGGAAGATCGTGCTGCTGCTGGAGGTAAGCGGTGATCTTTAAGCAATTGATCTTTTTTAGTACTTACCCCATGCAGTGGCAGCCTGGGAGCCTCTGCAGGGCGCTCCAAACCTCCTAACAACTAAAAAAACTTCCATTTTTGCAACAAAACCCAGAAGTGGCCCTTTTTAAAACTTTTTTTAAAGCTTTTTACCTTTTAGAGGGGTCTGCAGGCTCCCGCCCCCATCCCTCCCCCCAGGAAGCCAGTGATAGGGAAGATTGCTGCCTTCCCTCTAACCCTTAAGGGGCCATTGACAGGGTATTTCAGGCTGGGGTGTCACAATACCCCAATTTGAAAACCTCTGACTTAAGAGGTTTTTCCAAGTAATACTAAGAATGCACCTGTTTGGAAGTGTCATTGTGATGCTGCTACAGAGTGGGATATTTTGGAAGCATGTTCTTGGTGGTTGGTTGTTGTTTTTACTGAGAAAAATGACATTGCTTTGGGTATTTTCACATGAGATTTTATTTCATCGGTAAGGTGTTACTTGTTAATACAAAGTACCCATCAATTCAGGCAGAAGATGCCCCCAGGATAGTGCAAAAGTGCCCAGTATCCTCAAATTACTCAGTAGACCCTTCAGGATACTGAAGCATCACAGAAGAAAAGTGCAAAGCAGGTGAAAAATAGGCTGAGAAGAAGGGGTCAGGGATATCGGGGATGTTCACTTCAAGGCAGAAACCAAGCTTAAAATAAAAGTGTCCCACTCAATGTAGGTTTTGTGTTTGAGTACCAGAAATTCAGAAAAATATGCACTTCTATACACATTTACTAAGACACAAATCCTGTTGTATCTGGGGCTTACTCTCAAGTGTGCAGAGGATTACAGCCACAATTATTTGACCCTGGAAAACTTAACCTTACAGCCACAATTATATTATCTGAGTTTTTAAGCTGGCTCCCTGCCCTTTGTCCTCCATTAAGCCAGTCACTTATGAATCTCTCAGATGGAGACAGTTTGCAAGCATTTTCACAGCCAGGTCTTAAATCAGCTTTTCTTTAATTCAGTCTGCAATGCAGCTGTAAAATACACACTGGTGGACTTTAACATGCCCATTCTTTTTTCTTTCCCACACTTGGTACAAAGAATTGGAGCAATTCTGAACTACTTTCTTTGAACAGCTGTGAAACTAGCCCTGAAACATCTTGAACAGTGTCAAGCTGTGGGGATGAATAGAGTAAACGTCCAGTCAAATCTGGATTCAAAAGTCGATGCGGGTGTTTACACTCGAACGTACAGATGCGACGCGCTTTTTTCAGCCTTGCTCGATCGCGCAAGTCACCGCGTTTACTCGCAAGACGATGGCACCGACCCCAGGGAGACTTGCTAACTCCCAAAGCAGCGCGCAACGGCTCCCGCAACACGAGCAACTCCCTGGGCCTCCTTGGGCCCCTGCTTCAGAGCAAACCATGTTCAAAGTCGGGCTGGAGGGTGAGCTGCAGTTTCCCTTTGCACGGGAGGGGGGAGCTTCCCGACCAAAACGCAACTCGGAGCGTCATTACCTGTGCATCGGCCATGGTGAGCGCGCCGCTTCGAGGTCTCCGAGCTGCGAAGCAATCAAATGGCTCCTTCGGTCACGTTTCACGTTCGTTCTGCTCGCCCTCCTTTTCCTCCGCCGTAGCCTTGTCGCTTTCCGCCTCGCCTCTTTCCACGCCCCCCTCCCCCTCCAGCCTGCGCCACTTTGCATGCAGACCGCCCACCCCGAGGTTCGTCTCCGGCCCGCTCCGCCCACCCCTCTCTCCGAAGCCGCTGATTGGCGCGTGTGCCCGCAGATCATTTGCATGCCGCCTGCAATCGGTGTACCCGACGGAGCAGCGAAAGAGAAGTTGGCTCAAAGCTTCTGGCACAGGGTCTGGGGGACTCGCCGGCGATCGGCCCGCAACAGCAGCAGCAGCTCCCTAGGCTGCTGCCTCTGAGCGCTCAGAGCCTCTTCTTCCTTGCGTGGTGGATGGGTGCGAGTTTTGTTCCAGGTCGTCTTTCGGGAAAGCGGTGCCTGCCTCCCTCCCTGAGCTGCCCTTTTGTCGTCGATTACGCTCGCCCGGCCGGGAACGGCACTGCTGTGTGCCTGAGCTCCGGGGAAGAGCGCGCCTGATCCCCCCCTGGTTTGCTCCTCCTGGCCCCAGGATTTTCCATCCTTGCTCCAGGCGGAAAATAAATGATCTCACCCTGACTGTGGAATGGAGACAGCTGGCACCCTTAAGAAGAACCTGAAGGAGCCTTGGGAGCCCAAGCGCAACGCGGACTTTCAGGGAGTGTGAGTTGAGGAAGAGAGAGAGAGAGAGAGAGAGAGGTCCCCGTTCGCCTCTGGCGGAGCCGGCTTCTCCCTCTGCCGGTGCCTCGCGCGGATCGTCCTCTCCATTCTGTGCCTTGGGGGAGCGGGATCGCCGGTCTTTCCTATGGCTGGGATATACAGCTCTACTCTGAAGACCCTGGAAGACTTAACCTTAGACTCTGGGTATGGGGCAGGGGACTCCTGCAGGTCCCTCAGCCTCTCCTCTTCCAAGTCCAACTCGCAAGCCTTCGCTTCGTCTCAGCACAGGGGCAACTGGTGGTACTACTCCGGCTCCATGAACAGTCGCAACAACAGCTGGGACACCGTGAACACCGTCCTGCCGGAGGACCCCGAAGTTGCGGACATCTTCTCCAAGTGTGCCAAGCTGCCGGACCTGGAGGAATTCCCGTGGACTGAGGAAGACGTCGGGAAGATACTCCGCAAGGGCAAAGGGGGTGGGGGGAACAAGCGACCCTTCAGCCAAGAAGCCGTGAGGCGCCTGTCTGTGTTACTGAGGAGACCGTTGATCCGGATTTCGAGGGAGGCGCAGCGCCTGAGCGTGATGCACTCCAAGTGCACCCGCTTTGAGATCCAGAGCGCCATCAAGCTCATCCAGAGCTGGTCGCTGTCGGAAAGCTGCGTCCTGGCGACCGTAAAGGCGCTTTCTCTGTACAGCATGAGCGCCGGCGACGGCTTGAGGAAGGGCAAATCCGCCAGGTGTGGCCTCACCTTTTCCGTCGGGAGGTTCTTCAGGTGGATGGTGGACACCAGGATCTCCGTGAGGATCCACGAGTACGCCGCGATCGCTTTGACGGCCTGCATGGAAAACCTGGTGGAGGAGATCAGGGCCAGGGTGGTGGCGAGTCAGAGCCCCGACGGGGGCGGAGGGGGCAATGACATCTCCGCCGAGGTCCTCGAGGCGGTCATCAACAACGACGCGGAGCTCTGGGGAATCCTGCAGCCGTACGAGCATCTCATCTGTGGGAAGAACGCGAACGGTAAGAGCAGGGTCATGTGTGCATGTTGACATCGGACTTGCTCTCGCTGGGCTGGTTGTCCTGCCCATCTAACCGATCCGCTACATCCTTTGCACCCGCCCGTGCTTCTCAAAGCGCACCTGTGTTCATGCTTGATCTCGCGCACTGATAGATTGGTTTATTCTGTGATTTTTAAATGTAGTCCTATCTTAATATTTTATTGCTGTGAACTACCTCGACGGTCACATACTTGTTGGCAGAAAATAAGATTTCTGGTGCCTATAAATAACTGAATAGTATAAGGAAGCACAAACTAGACGTGAAAACAGTGAGGACTAGATTGCTGGTACAAGATCACTGTGAGTGGAATCCTAAGAATTGTCACCAACAGAATGTTGTTGTTTTTTTATTAACTGTGGATGTCTTTTTTCTCTGAGCATTATATTGTGTTTTCAAGTATCTGATAAAGGGATAATGTTGAATTGCTGTATATTGAAAATCTTAATGTGTTTTCCTTTGACTGAAAAATGTCTTGCAGTGATGCAGTCCAATCCTATGCATGGCTACTCAGAAGTAAGCCCCATTGAGTTCAATAGGAATTACTCCCTGGTAAGTCACTTAGCATAAGTGCCATCAAATGCAGTGGGCTTACTTCTGTGTAGATATAGCTAGGATTGCACTGTAAATTCCACAAGATTCAGGGTTAATACTCAGAAGGCGCAATCCTAACCTGAAGTTAGGCTGGCACAATTAGGCCAGTAAAGTTTGTCCGGCGCAAGGGACACAGTAAAGTGTGGACCACTTGTAGTCAGAGAAGCCAGCACACAGACGTGCGCTATCCTCCCTGACTCCGAGAGTGGTCCAAACATGCTTTATGGTGGCGCTTGTGCCCACCAAATTTTGCTGGCCTAACTGTGCCAGCCTAACTCCAAGTTAGGATTGCTCCCAGAACTAGGTAATGGTTACACCAAATGTAAGTAATTGTGCATAGAATTGCAGCCTCAGTTACATGGTTCATGAGGCTGGGAGGTCATGAAAACAAACTCCGTTGTAAGGAACACGTGAGCCTCTGGAAAGGATATCCTATCGTATTTTCCAGAAGTGTCTGGAATCCAAAGAACTAGTCTATGAGAGTCCATAGATGAGTCCTCATGCCATGGCTCATACCCTTACCTCACCCTCACCTCACCCAAGAGAGTTCTCACGCCATAGTATGGAAACTCCCCTCTGTTGCGCAAATTGGTTGCCATTCAGCGGATGTTTACCATACATTGACAATCAAGAAACACAGGTCTACAGCTCCTTGGATGCTTGTGACTAATGGACCATTTTTTTCTTCTGCAAACCAGGAAAGAAAAATAGATGTTACTCGGGATCCTGTCAATCCAAGGTTTTACCTAATAAGACTGTAAAATGTAAAAAAAAAAAATGTCATTACCATACCAAGTTGGGTAATTGGGTATCCTTTGAATTGCATTATGTAGTGGGCCTGTGGCAGGGGAGATGCAGGGCTTTGGCACTGGTGGGGGTGGGGGCTATAGGTTCATCCCTTTACCTGCTATGAACTGCTTCCTCTGCCCATGTTCCACAAGCCGCAGAGTTGGGTCAGGAAAGGGGTTAGCAACGTGTCCTCCTCCAGGATCATCTCCTTGGAAGAGCCAGTTCTTCAAAAGGAACCCACCTGTAGGGTTCCTTATCAGCATGCTACTCCTGTCTGTCCTTGGGCATGCTGCTCCCCCAATCACCTGAGATCTTCTATCTGCAGGAAAGGCTAGCATCAGGACCCGAATTGGCATCCTCTTCCTGCCAATCTGGGCTTCCCCGGCCACACCTGTGCTTGGGGAAATGCAGCCCAACCTAGCAAGGCATCAAGGTTCCAGCAGAAGCCAGTCGATCTGCATTATATTAGGATACTTACCCTTGCAGCCTGATTGAAAGTCTGATTAGATGAGTAATTTACTAGCATTGTTCAGAAAGATCTGATCCTATGGACTTTTGAGACCATTTATATGCAAATGTATGTGTTGTCTGTTGTTGGTCACTTGCCAGAGGCTCCCAGGAAGTTGCAGTTAGTCATGACTAACAGCACAATCCTAGTCTGAATTCCTAAACTCTTTTGTGATCAATTGGTCTTACTCCCAGGATTTCGGCATGTCCCATTGAAAGCGGAGGAGGAGCACTTAGCCATATGAGGAGCATTTAATCACATGAGCTCTCACCTGTGGTATGAAGCACTGGCCTAGCTAATGAAAGTGTAGCCCAGTGCAGAGGGCAAAATGATGCCCCAGAAGTGACATCAAAACAGGAAGTGATATCACAGCTGGATTTTCATTTTCTTTTTTTTCTACCATAACATTTCATAGAATGAAGATATTACACTCCAATGTGTTTCATTACGTTCTTCATAAAGTTCTGCATCGAATCGTATTTAACAGTGTTATTCAAACTTTTTAGACCGGAACCCACTTTTTAGAATACTCGTGTTGGTACCCATCGGAAGCGATGTCATTAACCTGGAAGTGATGTTGTGGCAGGAAGTGACATCATCAAGCAGGAAGTGCTGTCATCGTAACATAATAAAATGACACTCCTGAAATGCAAACTGGCATTCTTGGACTGCAGCAGTTGTGCAACCGTGAAACATCCCTGGCAGAAAGCAAGAGTAGGACAAAATATGATGTAAAAGCACTGAACTAAAAACCAAATTTAAAAAGTCACTTGAAAATTCCAATTGTTTCCCAAAAGGAAGATAGCAAGGGTAAGGTCTGCAGTTTCCAAGATGGCTGCTCCCAGCTTTCTGCGACCCACCTGACATCAGGTTGCAACCCACCAAGTGGGTCCCGATCCACAGTTTGAATAACACTGGTATATAATACAATGGTATTATTCATATATACCAAGGTTTTCATAATTTTGGCCACTTGTGTTAAGCTCAGCTTGTTTCTCCCTGAAGATTGTTTCCCCATGTACTCTTTAGCCACTCCCCGGTCTGAAGTATTGCAATCAACACTCAGATTTACCTCTTTAGCTACTGTTTGTGTGAACTAGGTCTTACTCATGACCAACTTTGGCTGAATGGAGGCAATCACCTCTGCCTAATGCTTCTGTTGCATGATTTTTCCATGCTCAAGCTGTAATAATTAGCTGTTGGGAAAATGCAGGTTTAGTATTTTTCAATAACCCACTTCAAATCCATGATAATTATTCCAAAAGTGCAACTATTGTTTGATATTCATGTAACCCACACAACAATTTATAATAGTAGTCCTTTTCCACTCTCTATGTTGTCAGAATTAAAAGTGCAAGACAGCACAAGGAGAAATCTTCTACTCTGCGTTTTTGCAGTGCTACTTCACTCCTATGTGTAAGAGAGACGTCAACTGAAAATAAAGATGGATAACTAACTATGACAGTCTCTGGAGGGAAAGAATGGGTTCTTTCCTGTAGAATAAAATGAATGAACAGAGGCTTCTGTTACATGGAAACATAAACAGATATAATATGAAAGGAAATGGTTAGCAGTATTCAAAATATTAAGTGGTACATTCACAAACTGAATACAAAGCACTGATTAGTCATACAAAGGGCTGGTTTCATTCAAGTGCTATATGCTTCTTTACATCATCTCACCAAATTGTATTGATCTAGTTCTAATGCAGACTTCCCGTGCCTCCATATGTGTTTAATTGATTTTCAAAAGCATGTTTATTGTGCTAACAGATAGCTTGGCCTGCCAGTGAAGGTTCTAATAGCCATTGTTTATACTTTGCAAGACAAAATTGATTTTGCAGTACTTCGATAGGAGAAAAAAACTCTGCTTAGATTTTCTTTTTAAAAAAGAACCACATGGGAATAAAAAGACTAGGAAAGCAAAGTTTCCTCTGCCCTGGTGTTTTTGTTATGCGTAGCCGCCTCTAAATCACTGGTGATGTTAATATGGATGTTTCAGGTTTTCTGAGAATAGTGGATTGGCTGAGCGTATTTTGTTTTTTTTCTCCTTATGTTTTCTTTGGTTCAATAATTGCAAAAGAACTGGAACCCATAAAATGTTTACTAGTTTTATATAGTTTGGCCTGGTGATAACAAATTATTTGAACCAAAATTGTATGTGACGAGAGATTCATCCTCAGACTTCCAGATATTTTTATTTCTTTTTAAAAGCTGCTGGAGAACAGGGTTAGAATTGGATCAGAGAGGAGGGGTGTTTAATCTTTTTCCCATATCATTTTCTGAATCTGAGGGCACAATCCTAACCTGGAGTTAGGCTGGCTCAATTAGGCCAGCAAAGTTTGCCCGGCACAAGGGACACTGTAAAATATGTTTGGACCACTCTGGGAGTCAGAAAGGCCAGCACATAGATGTGCACAGTGGTGTCATCTACAAATAAGGAACGCTGGGCGGGACTTCTGCGGGACTTCCGCGTGATTGGCTGCCCGCCCGTCCCATTCTGCAGCTGCCCTGGCCTCGGGGGGGGGGGG
>JAJKFI010035297.1:1763-28914 GCA_029204185.1 Lerista edwardsae | reverse complement strand
ATTATTATTATTATTATTATTATTATTATTATTATTATTATTATTATATTTTTATCTTGCCTTTCTGCCCAAGGGCTCCCAAGGCAGCTTACAACATTAAAAGCAACACAATAAGCCACAATATATACCAATTAAAACAATGTTAAAAACAATATTAAAAACAGTTAAAATTTAAAAAACAGCAAACCCCGTGTATCCCACAATTTAAAATGTAAGGATAGAATGTAAAAAATGCCAGCCTGCCTGTCAACAGTTGAAGGCTTGTTTGAATAAAAAAGTCTTCAGCCCCCGCCGGAATGTTGCCAAAGAGGGAGCACTTCTTAATTCTAAGGGGAGGGTATTCCAAAGTCGGGGGGCCATCACCAAAAAGGCCCTATTCCTGGCCGCCATCCCCCTCACCTCTCCTGGTGGCGGCACCAGATGAGTTAAGCATGTTATAAGCATCTGAATTGAGCAGCAGGGTAAAGAGGTCAGGGCATTACCATCCCCCCCTCCTCAAAACCAAAGGCCAAAAATAAAAGACAAAGTAAAATGGGCAGCCCAATCCTAAATTGCATTGGATTTAGGATTGACCAACCAGCTGACCTGTGTTGTTTCCAGTATAGGTTAGGAGGCAGCTAGAGTTTATGTTGGGATAATGGGCAGTAATGGCATCTAAATGGTTTAGCAACAGGTTCTCACTTTTGATTGTGTCGGGGCCCACCCGACACAGCTTGTGTCGGGGCCCGCCCACGGGAAGTGAGGTCATAGCTGGAACCCAGGAACCACCCCCAGGAACCGCTGCGCCTCCTCTGTAGGCCGCGTGGCAGCCCAGGAGTCCTGGGCCTTCTCCGGGGCCACTGCGCGGGCTACCGATTCCCTCCCCCAGGAACTGCCGCGCCTCCTCGGGAGTGAGCCCCAGGCAGCCTACCTGCTCACGCTGCTGCTGCCATCAGTCTCCCTCGCTCCGCTGCCTGCCTTCCTGGCTCTGAGAACGTGCAGGCAACTCAAACGTGCAGGCAATTCAAACGTTGCAGGGGATGGAGCAGAGCGCCAATGGAGTCGACGAGTGGGCGGGCGAGTGGGCGGGGCCAGCCCTAATCCTAGGAGCGGGTACGCGCGTACCCGCTACATGACATATCTGATAATGGGATTTTTCCCCTTACCTTGGATGTCCCAGCCACCCCATGGGGCTACTCGGATCTGCACCAGCAAAACTGCTGGTGCAAATCCAAGCAGCCTGTGTAGGGTTGATTGGGCCAGGAATGGGGGTTAAAATCCAGCCAAAGTGGCTCTACCCCCCTGCCCAGGCTGGCCCTCCCAGATCCTGGCTCCACCCGGATCCTGGCTCCACCCCTCCCTGGCTCAGGCCACCTACTGGCCTGCCCTCTCCTTATGAGAAGAGCCATGCTGGATCAGGCCATAGGCCCATCTAGTCCAGCTTCCTGTTATCACACAGAGGCCTACCACAGAAGCTCCCACCTCAGGGAGCACATGAGACAACAAGAGGCCAGCATCCTGGTGCTACTCCCTTGGCACCTGGCATTCTGAAGTAGCCTACTTCTAATGTAAGGAGGTAGCGCCTAAAGCCAATGATGATCTGTCCAATCCCCTTTTAAAGGCACCCAGGCCAGATGCCATCACCACCTCCTGTGGCAAGGAGTTCCACAGATCAATTACCCACTGGGTAAAATAGTATTTCCTTTTATCTGTTCGAACTCTCCGAATTTCAGTGGATGCCCCCTGGTTCTGGTGTTGTGAGAGAGGGAAAAGAACATCCCTCTGTTCTTTTTTTTTATATGTCTCAATCATGTCCCCCCTCAGGTGCCTTTTTTCTAGACTGAAGAGCCCCAAACATTGCAGTCTTTCTTCATGAGGGAGGTGCCCCAGCCTAGTAATCATTTTCATCACTCTCTTCTGCACTTTTTCCAGCTCTCCACCTCTACAAGTTAGCTACAGCTAGAAGAAATTAGTTGTCCAGCATGGCCACATAACTTTTATCAGTCATGGTTTGATAAAAAAAAAAAAAAGAACAGAACAGAACATAATGGACTCACGGTATTGGAACTCCTTTCAATTTCAACATGTGCATTTTCACCTGCCCAATAAAGTGTTGTGCCAATTGACATGGCCATTCAACTTAAAGGTGGCACTTTCTTTCAGGAATGTTGTCATCCTCCACACACTCAGGGCACAATCCTATACCATGTTGGAAAAGGCAGGCCAGTAGGCCTGCACTGTACCCAGCCCAGTACTGGGGTAAATATTTTTATTTTTTTTCTACTATATAGTAATGGGACAGGGCTGTGATTATACAAGGGAAAGTTAAGACAAAGTACAAACACTAGGTCATGAAGAGGTTACATCAGTTTCTTACTACTACTTAACTATTGTACAATAGTTCAAAAAGCTATTAATTTCTGCAGCAAAGCCTCATGCATTATCCTGTTACTAATAAAGATAGTTTATAAATCTATATTAATAGTCTCTAATATTTCATTGTCTGTCTGTATAGTCTGGACTCTGAATTTATTTAGAAGCAGAGAGTTTCAGTAGCAAAATGGTTTCATTAACATCACATCTTATCTTATATATTCTCCATTCCTAGCTATCTCTTTTAACTCCCTTGACTGTGCCAGCCTAACTTCAGGTTAGGATTGCATTCTGAGTCACTAAAATCATTTGTGCTTGTGGGGAGCAGGGGAACTCAATACTAGGTTCCTTCTCATCCATGGTTTCAGGTCTCCATGGGGGGAGCAGGAACCTATCCCCGGCAGACACATGCCTGTATGCTGGAACATAAGGGATTCAAAAAGAGAATAAGGAGAGCACATGGCCAAAACCATCAAGACAAACAACAAATGATCCTGTAAATATGTCAAAAGCAGGGAAGCTGCCAGGGAGTCAGTTAGGGAATAAAGAGGAAGGTTAAAGAGGATGGCTAAATACTGTCTTCGCTACAGAAAATGTAGAGTTGGTACCCATGGATGAATTGAGAAGTTGCATGAGAGCACAATCCTAACCTGGACTGAGGCTGTACTGGCACAGTTAGGCAAACAAAGTATAGCCGGCACAAGGGTCACCATAAAGCGCGTTTGGACCACTCTCTAGAACTAGCTGAGGGCCTAATACTATCCAACTTTCCAGTGCCAATGCAGCCGCAATCCAGGCCTGAGGTAAGGCAACAAACATTTCCTTACTTTGAGGAGGCTGCTGTGACTGCCCCTCCACCACAGGATGCAGCGCTCATCCCTCTGGCACAGCTACACTGGTGCTGGAAATTGGATAGAATCATAGAGTTGGAAGGGACCTACAAGGTCATCTAGTCCAACCCCCTGCCTGTAGCAGGAAATCCTCCGAGAGCATCTCTAGCAGGTGCATGTCAAGCCTCTGCTTGAAGGTCTTCAGTGACCTCCACCACCTCCCTCGGCAAGCTGTTCCACTGTCAAACCGTCCTTATCGTCAAGGAATTCTTCCTGATGTCCAGCAGGAATCTCCTCTGTTGCAGTTTGTACCCATTGGACCTAGTTCTACCATCGAAGCCAGATGAGAATAGATTGGATTGGCCCCTGAAGGTGCTTGGCTGCAGGCAGACTCTTTGAAAACCCTCACCGTGTATGTGTACAATCAAAAATAGCACAAACCTAAGCTGTTAAAATCTTTGTTAAAATCTTAATGAAAAAAGTTCAGTTATGTCCCGAAGAGATAAAAAGGAAGTCAAAATCTTTTGAATAAAAATCTGGTCAAAATACTCCATATAGTAATCATAAAAATCTGGTGGCTGAATAGTAAACCATGTGAAAAAGAGCCTAAAGTTAGCTTGTGAACTGATTTGGGAATTTTATACAAGAACTTGATACCATCATCACTTTAGTTCTTCGAAGTATATGAATCAACTGAGATGTTTATGAAAGGCATGACTAGTGTCAGAAAATGGAGCAACGGCATACAAAAGTTGTTTTTTTCCCCTGTGACACTACTGTTTTCCCTTTAGGAGTCATGCAGAGAATTCTCACCTTTTGGAAAATCTTGTGGGTGCCTCCTTGAGAGGCCATCAGATGTGGTGACTCTTATCAAAACACATCTTCAGAGATTTGAAGATAACATTCATTTTATTAACAGAATAGAAGTCCAAAACATAGTATGCCAACTTTAAAGGTATAGTCACCAACACAAAAAATAAAAACAAAAAAAGCAGAGAAAGGCTCTTATATAGAACTTGTGCGACTTGAATGCTGTCTAACGAGGAGTAGCATCAATACAGCAGTTTCTCTAAGTGAAATTGCCACCTGCTGCTGTGCCTCCGTCAAGTGGAATTCCTTCTGCCCTTAACTTCAGGCACTGGGAGGTGGCAGAGGAGTTCTTCAGGAGCTCAATGTGAAATTGCTGATTGTCTAAGAAACAACTGGACGGTAGCCAATACAATATGGTTATTTTAAAATTTACAGGTAAGCCAGCTTAATGTCTATTCCAGGTAAACTGGTGAAAAGCATAATTAAAAATAAAATTATTAAGGGCCCAGTCCAGAGCACTTCAGCGTGAGTGATACGAGTGTACCACGTACGCTGGTGTCGCACAAAGCGCCATAATGTGTCTCCAACCTAAGCCATTACCGCAGGTGCTGGGGGAGGGGGCATGGGGATACCGACCATGGGCACCCCAGAGGGAGCACCAACAAGTGGTGAGTTGGCTGCTTGCCGGCGATGCAGCCTTTCTGGGCAAGATGGGAAGGTATTCTGGGGTGGGGGGAGGGTGGAGTGGGAACGGGACCAGTGGTGACTCTCACCCCTGGTTCCCGACCTCTGTGTAAGGCCCTGCTGCCTTACGTGGAGGCCTTCGCCTCTGTGCCGGCTAAATAGCTGGTGTGGAAGCAAGGAGACCCATCACCTGCCCTTTGCCCTTACCACGAGGAAAGGGGGTGAACATTCCCTTTCCTCACAAAGCCTATCCAGGCAGTCGGGCAGCTCTGGATTGGGCTGCAAAACCCTCCATGGGGAACCAGAGTCCAGCTCCATTTCTGAATCGTGCAGAGGTTGTGTACAACCGCCTGTGGCCTCTGAATGCCCGTTAATTTGAGTTTTTGCAGAAAAAGCTCTGGGGGACTTCTAAATGCCTTATAGGGGCATGAAAAGATTACTTCTGGTTTCCTTCCTCCAAAAACCAGAAGTAGCTTTTTTTGGCCTGAAATGGGCTTTCTAAGGCCCACAGAGGCTGCAAGAAGTCGTACGTGGCCTCTGTGAGTCTCAGAAAACCCTCAGCTCCAGTCACCTTCAATTACAGGTTGAGTATCCCTTATCCTGACAGCTTGGGATGGGAAGGTTTCTAGATTTTGGATTTGTCTGCAAGTCAGAATAATTGCATAAACATAATGAGAAATGTTTCCTCTTGCTTTTTTCCTGTTACCCATTTGGGTGTCTGTTGGTCTCTTAACATTTTTCAGCCATGTCTGTAACAGTGCACACTACAGAGCAGAGAACAGAACTTACAGTCTCTACTTGCACTGTACCTGGGAATGACCTTCTAGCATTTACATACAGAAAGTTTCAAAAAAGTTTAAAAGAAAGTTAAAAAAAGAAGTCTTGGACAAGTGTCTAGATTTCAGAATAGTCTGGATTTCGGAAGTCCAGATAAGTGATAATTACCAGTATTCCTAAATCCAAGCAAGACCAAAATTCAGACACCTTCAACCTATATTATGAAGATGGGATGAGATGCTTGGGAGATTTGATTAAATGATGATATACTGCTCTCCCTTGTGTTGATTTAGAGATAATTTTTTGTGCTTTTAATATTAGTGCTGAGTATATCTTCATGTTATGTGTGTGTTATGTTGGAAAATAGGTGTGTGCATCTTTGGACTCCAAAATCTGACAACTTCCGTTTAGTGCAGTGGTTCCCAAATTGTGAGCCGTGGCTCCCTGGGGAGCTGCAGAAACCAGCCAAGGGAGCTGTGGAATCTTTGTGAAAAATCTACTGCCCTACACAGTGTATAGCACTATTCTTCAACCTGTGGGTCAGGACCCCAATGGGGGCACGAAGCCTAATCTTGGGGGTCACGGCAAATTTTCAAAGCCTGTTCAAGAGAGGGCTTGGATCCAATCCAATAATTGCATTGCCTTATCAACACTAAGTTCTTTATATAATCCAGCATTGCCTCTTCTTGCTGTCTAAGGCTACCCCTGCTTAGGCTGCTACCTCACAGGGCTGTTGTGAAGGTGCAAGAAGTAGAGAAAAATGGGGCAGGTGGGGTGGACAGCAAAGGGGGGCAGATCAGGTTTCAGGAGGAGGGAAGGATTGGCAGTAGGTCCCAAGTCTCATTCTTCGATTTGTTTATTTATGTATTGGGATTGTGGCATAAAAAAAAGGTTGACGATCCTATACTGTTGTATAGGATTGTAGCCCAACTAGGGAGCCACAGCTAATGGCCTGGTAAGTTAAGGGAGCTGCCAGTCAAAAAGATTTGGAAACCACTGCTTTTGTAATGCTACGTATAAGGCTCTGGGCTTAACAACAGCTCTATTATTACTACTTAGACTTTCAGAGTTTGCCAGCAGAGATGTGCATGCATGCCTTAATAATAAACCTACAAGTAGTCAGGGCTCAAGAACGTAAGAAGAGTCCTGCTGGATCAGGCCAGAGGCCCATCTAATCCAGCTTCCTGTATCTTACAGTGGCCCACCAGGTGCCTCAGGGAGCACATGAGACAACAAAATGCCTGCATCCTGTTGCCATTCCTTGCACCTGGCATTCTGAAGAAGCCTATTTCTAATGTAAGGAGGTTGCACCACCCATCATGAGCATCAAGGTATTGATTGCAACCACACTAGAAGGACAAAAAGCTGCAGTTGCATACCCAGTTATCTTAGAAAAGAGATTAAATAGCTGGGCATAGAGGGGGGGCTAAGTGGCAGATGTACATGCTGTAAACTGAGCATAGACTGTGAAACATGATTACTTAACAGCACATTGCAGAAGCATGCAAAATATCAACAACTGCACACAAAGTTCCATCGGTGCCATTGTTCCTCCCATGATCATCTCTGCTCATGGGAGCAGCTGCAACCAGTCTGGGAGGATTATGAACTCCAAAACCAGAGCTGGCAGATAGAGATGAAGCAATGTTGGATGCCGACTAACCCTGCCAAACAAGGATCCCAGATTCTGACAAGGACCTTGGAGGATATAGTAAACAGAGACGCAAGAGGGCACCGTTTCATAATGTTTGAAAAACACTGGTTTTACAGCAATCAGGTTTCAGGAGTGGGGGAAGGATTGGTACATACAGCGGGTGCACTGTTCAAAAAAAATAGATCGATTCTTGGCTACCACTACAAGTCAGCCTCCTCAAACCAAGGCTGGTTCAAAAGGAGGACTTATGTGCTTGCATATTCTATGTGCAGATTTTGGTTTGCTCTGTGTTGACGATGGCTACAAAACACGCCTTGCATTCTAATTCTCAAGCGTTGACATTTTAAAATGTGGAGGGCACATACATTTTCCTTGTCAGCGATCAGCTTGTCAGTTTCACGACCCACCAGCAATTTGGGACAACATTGTTTTAGGGCACAGTCATTTCCTACAGAAAGAGCCGCACCTAGAAGTCCATGTTTTAAAATGAGTTGGGAGAGGACATAATTCCTAAAAAATTTCTGTTGCACTTGTGTAACCAATGCACTGCTCCTACATAGCGAAGCACTGGCAAACTTCAGGCAAACCTACGTTGTGCAATGTTGTACAACTGGCCGGAGAAGTTGCATAAGCTGCTGGTTGGGAACAGTGCAACACAAGTTGTTTGTTTGCTGTGGCTCTGTGCCCAGGGTCTCTCTTATCAGTTGCGGCACTGTTCCTGGAGGTTGCATAACCGCTGCATGACTGAGTTTTCTGATCCTAGGTGGGCTTTGAGTATTCTGGGGCTGACCTACCAATGCTTACCCAAGGAAAGGTCATGCCACCTCAGCAAGGAATCCTGTTGATTGGGCCCCAAATTAGTTTCCTAAATGGATTTCCAGAGCACCAAAATACATTTTGCATCATGTGAAGAACAGGTTAAAATCACTGACTTTAGAGCACAGTCCTAATCAATTTTCCAGCACTGGCATAGCTGTGCCAATGGGGCACGTGCTGCATCCTGCAGTGATCATAGTCATGGAGACCTCCTCAAGGTAAGGGAATGGTTGTTCCCTTACCTTGGAGCTGCACTGCCCTTACCCTGGTGCTGGAAAGTTGGTTAGGATTGCACTCTTAGTCTTATTGCATCTTATAAGCCTGTAGCCCAGAGGGTCCCAAACTGGTGGGTCACAACTCATTGGCCAGGGAAGCGCTTGGCTCTGTCCTTTTAAGGGGGGGGGGAGGGGGAAGGCAGCAACACGATCCCCATGATCCCTGCTGCTGCTGAGGACAGAGGGAGTTTTTCCAACTTACCCCTACCAGTGACAGCCTCCAGGGATGGGTGTGTGGATGCAGAGAGCTGTTTCACACTCAAAAACCAGTTGTTGTTTTTACTATTCCTGAGGCTTGGGGAGCCCTTCAGAGGCATCTGCAGGGCTCCCTGCATTCCCCCAGAGGCTGGCACTGCCACAGTTAAGTTGGAAACCCCTCTCTCCATCGCATTGCTGCCATAGCCCTTCCCACACACACACTTACAGTGTGCCCAACTCCCTTGTAGGAGTTTAGGAAGCACTGCTGTAGCCATTTTGCCACAGCTGTGGGAACAGAATGAGTTAGAAGGCTGGGAAGAAGCTCCTTATCTGGCATTTGGCTAGAGGTGTGGTAACAGGTGGAGCCTCAAGGTGTTGCTAATTGGGAATTGGATAGAGCTGTGAATCTCTCAATGGAAGGGGTCAAAGTGTGTGAGTGACAGTAGCCTCAGGTGATGAGATCATTTTCCAGAAGCTTTGGCAAATCAATCTATTTTCCAGAAGCTTTGGCCAATCTCTGGTTGGCTAAGAGCTACGCTTTAAAAAAAAGTTCAAAAGTGGTCAGCTGCTCTTTGCCATTCCATTATGGAGGTCTTAGATGTAGTATCCATGGATTCAGTATCCACGGTTTCAGTAATCATGGATAATAGGATGCCTATTAAAAAGATAAAGGAACATTAAACAAAACTCACACATAGGCTTTCAGTTATTTTGGGCCCTCTCCAAAACTGTTCAGGAAAAGGAGAGTATGCTCCCAGCTCTTGATACGGTCCCTTGTGACTTCATGCATCCCTCTGTTCCTCCCCCATCTTTCCCTGACTCCCAAGTTGGCAGGCAGCTCACGCCATGGGTCCAGCTGGCACTGCTGGGAGCCCTGGCCAGCTGGGGAGGAAGGAGTGTATCGTGTTGCGCCATCTGCAGTAAAACCATTGATGTTCCCCTCTCTTTAAAAAGGTGTCCCCAGTATGCACAGTTTCAGGTATCCACGGTGGGATCTGGACAGGGCAGTATTATCCATTATCCTGGGGCCTATCAATTAGACACTGTTACCTGCGCTCTTGCCCACCCTGATTTTGTTGCACAAGGCCTGTCACTCATAGCCATGAGCAGTCTGCCCTGGCCGCAGGGAGCCAAGCCATAGCAATATGGAGTTCCTGCGAGGACCCGGCCCGCGGCACCTGGGGGTGGTCAGCAAGCCAGGGCCAAGCGGCACCTATGTGGCTGGATGCCTGGCCTCGCTTCTGGGGGCAGGCGGAATGGATGCTGCAAGGCTGAGCACTCTCAGTACAGCGGGGCTGAGTGGTGCCTGCGCACATGGCCAACCGCCAAACCCAGAGGCAGGTGGCGCAACCCCGATACACTCCTCCTTCCTCCCCACTGGCCAGGGCTCCCAGCAGTGCCAGCTGGACCCATGGCGTGAGCTGCCTGCCAACTTGGGAGTCAGGGAAAGATGGGGGAAGAACAGAGGGACGCATGCAGTCACAAGGGACAGTATCAAGAGCTGGGAGCATAACCTTTTCCTGAACAGTTTTGGAGGGGGCCCAAACTACCTGAAAGCCTATGGGCCCAACCATGGGTTAATACGGCCCTGGGTCTGTAACAGAACCCCAGCAGATACTAGAGTATGCTTGTACTCAACATTTGGCGTTTTTGCCTGGAAAATGTTTTCCTGCTCAATCATAGTGTGCTCAGGCCTTTGAGGCAGTGATGTCATTCAGGGGGAATGGACCAGAATGGGCATTCCGGATCCTAACGGGCTCCGTGGCTGGTTCCGGGTTCCCGACAAGTGCCAATCAAAAGTGAGTTCCTGTTCCTAAATCATTTGAATGACACCACTGCTTTGAAGTCATAGGATACACAAGAATTTGAGAACACGCACTCCTGACTAATTGAGAATATATGGCTAGTGAACCAGGAGTGTGTAAGATCAGTCCATAAGACCTGGGACTGTGACACTTAAGAGTTTATCAAGGCTTAAGGGACACCAGCTCCACGCTACAGAGATTTGATGATCAGGCCCTTAGATTTCTGACCAAACAACGGCCTAACCAACTTTCCAGTGCTGATGCAGCTGCAATCAGCATTCCCTTACCTTGCGGAGGCCTCCATGATTACCCCCCCCACACACACACACACCAGAATGCAGCATACACCCCATTGGCACGGCTGCATCAAAAATGGAATGTTGGTTAGGACTGGGATGCACGTCTTCTTGAGACATTTGCTATTACAACAAGGCCAATATAAAAAAGCTCAGCCTGGTGACTGATTTGAAAAGAATAGGGATCAAAGCATCCAGTTGAAAGCCTAGTCTTCCAAATCAATTGATTCTTTCCTGAAATTGATGTGATGTAAATGAATTATCAACTTACAAGACCCTCTATTATTTTCATAGTATTTCAAAATGATTTCATAAGAATTAATCGGTGCAGGGCTTAGGGCGCAATCCTAACCTGGAGTTGGGCCGGCACAAGGGCCACCATTATGCACGTTTGAACCACTCTCTGAGTCAATGGCACAAATCTATGTGCTGGCCTCTCTGACTCCAAGGGTGGTCCAAACATACTTCACTGTGTCCCTTGTGCCAGCCAAACTTTGCTAGCCTAACTTGTGCTGGCCTAACTTCAGGTTAGGATTGTGCTCTCAGTAAAATTAAACTTTTGGGCAACAAGGAAATTTTCTAGCAATATCTGCATACATTTACCCTTTGCTGAAATAGAAACTAAACTGGTTGTAGGCATGCAGCCCAACTCAATAACTATTTACTGGGTAAATAAGTTGTGCTGGATTATCAGTCTTCCTTTCAGATAAGAATATATAAATTTGCTGCCTTAGGACATCAATAAAATCTAAAAGATGCCCTCAAAGAGATAAAATTGTTTGCTGCAGTAGCTTTGAAAAGTATACAGGTAGCAATAACTCTCATCTTAAGAATGATCTGTAGCACCACCTTCTGGAGAAACAGAAAACTGCAGTTTGATTGCAGCATTCTGCAGAATGAAGACTAGAAAGGCAGTAAAGAGCCCCATGAAAGTTAAGGACTTGTAATGACAGATTTTATACCATTAAAAGGGCCTTATGTTTTTTTTACACCTGTCTTTTTACTTGCCTGAGCAGAGTATGAAACATCACAAAACCTGACTGAAGCAGAAGAGCTTGACACAGGTAACGTTTTGTGCTTCATGCACCCCCAGGAAAATTTGAAACACATAGACGCACCCCAAAATCTTTTGCTCATTTACAAACTGTCCTGAAATTGCATGGAACATATTCGGGAAAAGTTGGCACTTCAAACATTAAATTATTAGAAATTATTAGAAAGTTATTAGAAAAAAAGTATTTGCTTGACGGACACCAGAATCTGAAGGTATTGAAACAACTCAAGAAAAATAAAAGAGAAGGCCTAGCACAACAAACATTGTGGCCAATAAGACAAATTATTAATTAACATCAATAATTGAGGCCTAATTTTTAAAAAAGAATTGCCCTTGTCTATAATTTTTCTTTGTTCTGAGAGTACCTTTTGCACCTGTGGACCTCCTTCACACACACCCCAGAGGTGCAAGACCCACAGGTTAAAAACCCCTGACTTAAAGGCTGACAGCAGCACTTTAGAAACAGATTACCAAAATAGATAAAATAAGAAGGTAACTAAGGGCGCAATCCAATTGTGCCTTTGGGTCAATGCATGTTGCCTGTGTTGGACCAATGCAGGCACAAACATGCTGAAAGGCACATCTGCGCAGTGGAAATGAGTGCTAGGCCAGCGCAAAAACCCATGCTGACCCACAGACACCCTAGACCAGTGGTTCCCAACGTGGGGCACATGCCCCACAGGGGGGCAATTTGATTCTTAAGGGAGGCAATTCGAGAATGAGCTAAACAGTGAATTTTTTTTGAGTTATTAACAATGAACTTGAAAGCCCGATAATTGTTCTTATATCTTATTATGCATAAATTAAGCTAAGAATGTTTTTTAAATTTCCCTCTTTCTGCACTATCTTTTATTTTTTCTCTTTCATGGATGCCATGTTCTTTGGAACCTTGTTTAAACCAAGTTAATGGCCTTTTAGGTTTTTAGCCAACCGGTCTTATCATTCGATGTGAATGGGAGTTCATTTTTTGAATAATAAGAATATGTCACAGAGGGGCATCAGGATTTTAGAGATGCCTAGGTGGGGCATGGCCCAAAAAAGGTTGGGAACCACTGCCCTAGACTGTGGACAGAGGCAATTAAGCCATCCCCGCACTGGTTGAGTTTGGCCATCACTGGGACTTTGATGAGCAGACGGAAGGCAGAAGGGAGACGGGAGGAGGTGGGAACGGGGCAGGGAGAGGGCAGCCCTGTGGGTGGGCTTGGGGAGGGGGGTGGGGTCAGGGTCTGGCCATTAGGTCAGATCGTAACCCCTGTCCCCAGGCAGCATAGCCCTGATCCGGGCTGCTTCAGGCAACATGGGGTTGTTGCTATTTAGGAGGCGCAGGTCCGAGAAGCCCTAACGTACCCCAGGTAAAGGGGACAAATGTCCCTTTGGTCCATGGTGAGCTCTAGCTGTCTCCTACCCTGCATAGGAGGCAGCACAGACCAACCGGCCTGCCTGCCTGCCCAGGTTAGGACTGGATTGCCTGTGTTCTAATCATCATATCTCAGCTGGATTTGGATCATATAGTTTTTGAACTATTTTTAACAGCAGCCTCACACTGGACATATAAGAATGAGTGATGCAATATCAAAGACTTCGAAGAGATTGCTGAAAGGAACCGCAAGATCAGGACAGGCCACCGCATAAGCATGACACAGAAGGACTCAATGCAAGCAATGCTGGTTGTGTATTACAACTATGCACAGGCTCATGCATCTGAGGAAGTAGACTTTTGCCTACCAAAAGCCACAGTAACCTCATTAGTTCTTAGGGTGTCACAAGACTTGGTTTTTCCTCCGTTAAAAGAACCTTTTAGGTGCTCAATTCTATAAATAGCCTTTTAAAAATACGCACAGCCAGATAAAAATATAACGACAAATGGCCTTCTTGTTTCCTTAATCAATTCGTGCCAGGGGCAAATCAGTCATGACCCATTTTCAATCTCCAGGCATATTTTACATTGTTTAAAAGCAGCCGCGGAAGGAGACGGGGGGGGGGGGATTACAGCTATGGTGTGTTAACCTTTGCGGTCCTCCCCCAGTTTGCAATTGGCCACAAGAGGAGAACAAAAAGATATTCATAGCACATTTTCCCCCTCCACAGCTAATAGCCTCCAAATCCACCTACTACAGCGACCTCCATCAGAACCTCCTTTTAACACTTCCCCAACCAGCGTATTTCTTGAATGTTCATGCTTAACTTTGAAATGTACTATAGTAGACATGACTGTTGACTTATAAAAGCCCAACTCCTCTTCCTCAGCAGCTAAGGACTCACCCTGGTACTGTGAATACGTGCAAGAAACAAGCTGGGGATTGTGCTTGTTCCACCTGTTTAATGCCTGCAATCTAATTCTGTCAAGTATTTATAAAGATCTCACTCGCAGCCTAATCCTAAGTAGCGCTGGAACAGGCAGGCCAGCTGGCCTATGCTGTATCCAGCGCTACGTAGGAGGAGGCAAGAGCCTCCCTGGCGCAAGGCCACGCTTGTGCCCGCTCCTCGGATCCGCATCTGCGAAATCGCTGGTGCAGAACCGAGGAGACCACGTGGCCCAAATCGGGGCCCCGCAGCCTGGGGAATGAAGGCCTAGGATGCGACCTAACGGCTATGTCCCGAACCCATTCCCTTCCTGGGCCAGCACGCCTGCCAGCCCAGCCCATCCCTGCTAGGTTCTGCCCTCCCACCCAGAGACACCCCTGCTAGCTAGCGCTGGTCTGGGAGCATTAGCATCGACGCAGGGGTGCTGAGCGGCACTCCCACGTCAACACTATATATGTCACGTTGACAATGATGTTGCGTCAACGCAACAGGGCTCCTGGGATTGCACTCTCAATTCCTTCCAAATGCCAAGAGCATCAGCAGTATGTCTGGGTCCTGGTGGGGCACCCCCCTTTCTGGAACCATCCGGGGGGGGCAGCAGTTCTGGCTGGTGGACCCCCCCGATGAGTCCACAGGGCCTACAGTCCAGAGAGGGCGAGCATGGCAAGGCAGCAGCAGGCGGAACCAGCTGCTGGAAAGATGCTATGACTCCCACCATTTTGGTGGCAGCGAGTGCCTACCGGGGCCTGGGCAGTGAGTGCCCCACTGTGGAGCCTGCTAGCATGGCTTCCTCCGGCTGAGTGGCCCACTCCTTCTGCTGTGTCGCCAAGTCGGCAGAGTGAAAGGCGGTGAGTGGGCTGCTCTGCTCAGCATCTAGCTTTGGAGGACATGAGCAATGGGGGTAGAGTACAAGGAGGAACAGGGGCATAAGGAAGGCAGGATCCTGCAACCGGCCTTATCATACCAGGGAGGAAGGGCAGGGCAGGTCCAGAGGGGGGGCGGCAAACCCTTTGTAAGGCAAGAGCAGGCCAGGCAGGAAGATAAGAGGTGACAAGGAGGCTGGATGGGGAGGAAGCTGGCTGGCCTGTGAGCCCACAGGGAGGCTCTACAAGGGGCGAGATGCAGAAGGGTTCCCCACAGCCTGGTCTGAGGCCTTTTGTTCTGGACCTACAAACGGGGAGCCATGCCCTTTGACCACCAGCCCTGACCCCTCATGGACTCTGCTTAGCCCAACGTCCCTGGGGTGGCAGGTTCCCCAGCCCCCGGGGGTCAGGAACAATCAAAAGGGCATTTCCCTCACTGTGTCCAAAGCTTCAGTATAGTCAGCAAGTGTCTCAAGTCCAACACTGAGTCCTTTGGCTGTGATAGTGCCATCTATTTTTTTAAACAATTTTGTTCACAAATTGTCATCAGGATGAGGCCAATTTTTTACTTTTGTTCAGACACTTCTCTGCACATCTTCTGAGAGTTCATTTGAGTTCACTTTCTTTAGAGCAGCCATTGCAAAGTGATTGTTTCGGAAGCATTTTGCAATTTCAACACTTAGCCTTCATTCATTTCAGGTCTTTGGATAAGTTCTGCAACTGGCTTGAGATTCTCTTCACTTCCTTCTAGATTTCCTCTCCTCTTGGGTTACGCTTGCAGCATTATCTGTGACTAAGACACATACTAGACATTTAAATCTTACTATGCCTTTTGCTGCTACTTCTTGTCAGTATTCCACTGAGTGTGCACTTCCTGATGTATCAATTGTTTTTCTAAGAAAGACAGTCCCTTCTTCTGTTGTCACATAAGCACACACAATGAGATCATTGTGAGTGTTCCTGAAATCATCAAGCCTCAAACTAACAATTTCCCCCTCTAGACTTCTTATACACTGTTCAATTTTTCTTCCATACACTTGATCCAGCAATTTTACTGCAACATTCGGCCTGCTAGGTTGTAATAACAGAACCATGTTAATGAAATGTGTGTTGTTAACCAATCAAAAAGGAGAGTTTGCTGCATAGACAATCTGAGCAATATTTTCGTCAATTAGATCTTTTCTGTAATTTGCTGGTTCTTGTACAAACTTCTATGGTGGTTTCCAGGCGATGATAGTGCTCACAGCATGCACTAACACTCAGTTACTAAAGGTAACATTGCAAACGGAAGAGCTGCCTATTTCATCCATTATTTTTTTATCAAGACTAACAACATCAACTGCAACAACTTCATTAAGAGTGCAATTCAAAGCACTTGCTGGACCAAAAGTACCTATCTTCAAAGTACTTGAAGAGAATTGGTCAGCCCCAATGATTGCAAGAATGGAAATAAGATGCCCATGAAGCACATTGATCGTTCTAAGGTGCTAGTTACATTTTTTGTGTTGAAAAGGAATTGTGATTATCTATTATTGTAGGAGAAGGTGTCACTTTCCAGTCTCCAAGCCTATAGCAAAAAGATAAGTTTTTAGCACTATTGAAACCTACAGTTTCTAGGTTCACAATAGCACTATAGAAAAGTCAATACACTGGCGTTTGACACAGTTCCCCACCAAAGGCTTCTGAAAAAACTTCACAGTCAGGGAATAAGAGGGCAGGTCCTCTTATGGATTCAGAATTGGTTGAGGGCCAGGAAACAGAGAGTGGGGGTCAATGGGCAATTTTCACCATGGAGAGAGGTGAAAAGCAGAGTGCCCCAGGGATCTGTCTTGGGGCTGGTGCTTTTCAACTTGTTCATAAATGACCTGGAGACAGGGATAAACAGCGAGGTGGCCAAGTTTGCGGATGACACAAAACTTTTCCAGGTGGTGAAGACCAGAAGGGATTGTGAAGAGCTCCAGAAGGATCTCTCCAAGTTGGGGGAATGGGCAGCAAAATGGCAGATGCGTTTCAACGTAGACAAGTGTAAAGTGATGCACATTGGGGCAAAAAACCAAAACAGTGGTTCAGGGCTCTTCTTATGTTCTTATGTTCCTTCCAGGGGAGAAAGGCAGGATTTCTAAATATAGACCATTGCAGATTTGATGGTTTTTTATATTAGAAACAAACTGTACTCTGTGAAGCCATTATTTTGTCAGAACACTTCTGCCACAGGGGAAGACGAGGCACACACCCAATGCCTACACCCAATTACCTAACTTAAGTTAGGCTAATGGGTTCTGAGCTGTCTATGACAGCTCAAGAGAGAGAACTTGGGGTGTTGGTGGACAATTCAATGAAGGTATCGACCCAGTGTGCAGCAGCAGTTAAGAAGGCCAATTCCATGCTCGGGGTAATTAAAAAGGGGGTTGAGAATAAAACAGCCAATATTATCATGCCATTGTACAAATCGATGGTAAGGCCACACCTGGAATATTATGTACAGTTCTGGTCGCTGCACCTCAAAAAGGACATAGTGGAGCTGGAAAAGGTGCAGAAGAGAGCAACAAAAATGATTACGGGGCTGGGGCACCTCCCTTATAAAGAAAGACTGCAGCGTTTGGGGCTCTTCAGCCTAGAAAAAAGGCGCCTGAGGGGGGACATGGTTGAGACATACAAAATTATTCATAGAAGGGATTGAGTCGATAAAGGGACTTTTCCCTCTCTCAAAACACCAGAACCAGGGGGCATCCGCTAAAACTGAGGATTGGGAGAGTTAAAACAGATAAAAGGAACTACTTTTTTTACCCAGCAGGTGGTTAGTCTGTGGAACTCTTTGCCACAGGAGGTGGTGATGGCATCTGGTCTGGATGCCTTTAAGAGGGGATTGGACAGATTTCTGGAAGAAAAGTCCATCGTGGGCTTGATGATGGATTGTGCAACCTCCTTACATTAGTAGTGGGCTACTTCAGAGTACTGGGTGCAAGGGAGTGGCAACAGGATGCAAGCATCTTGTTGTCTCTTGCCTCCCTGGGGCACCTGGTGGGCTGCTATGAGATACAGGAAGCTGGACTAGATGGGCCTTTGGCCTGATCCAGCAGGGCTCTTCTTATGTTCTTACGTTCTTATGTTCCCTCCAGGGAAGAAAAGCAGGATTTCTAAATATAGACCATTGCAGATTTGATGGGTTTTTTTATATTAGAAACAAACTGTACTCTGTGAAGCCATTATTTTGTCAGAACACTTCTGCCACAGGGGAAGACGAGGCACACACCCAATGCCTACACCCAATTACCTAACTTAAGTTGGTCAATTTGCAAATGTAGTGAAGCTGGTCTCACCAAAAGGTGGCAGTCTTGTATCAAATAAGTACTCACAAGGTAACTAAATAAACTACTGTACTAATAAAACACAGCCACAAGCAGCCCACAGCCTCCAGTGGGGTCTTCACACAGAAAGAAACAAAGCAGGCATGTTTTTCCCCATGTACAGCACAAAGTTCAAGGTCAAAAGTGTTTAAACCTTTATACAAAGGCTTCTTTCAGGATCTAACATGCTGCCTTCATCAAATAGGGTGACAATCCACCCATTATGACACCCAAAAGTGCAGCAGGCTATCAGCTCAATGCACTGCACATTTATTCAGATAAAAGTACCACTGTGTTCAGTGGGGCTTACTCCCAAATGGATTAAAGGCACAATCCTAACCTGGAGTTAGGATTTGGCAGCACAGTTTGGCTGGCACAAGGGACACCATAAACTATGTTTGGACCACCCTCGGAGTCAGAGAGGCCAGCACAGAGAGGCCAGGTGCGTCACTCCGAGAGTGGTCCAAAAGTGCTTTACAGTGGCCCTTGTGCCAGCCAAACTTTGCTGGTCTAACTGTGCCTTCCTAACTCCAGGCTAGGATTGTGTTCTCATACCCACAAAATCACTGGCAGAAGTCTGAGCAGTCTCGTTTTGAGAAATCAGGCCCTGGAGGGGGAATAGGATAAGGCGGGAGGCAGCCCGGCTGATCCCACCCCCCTTTGGTTAGTATTGCACCCTTAGGAAAGTACTTGTCCAACGTGAACTTGTGCATCAATAGCTGAATCCCAGATCCCAACCTCTGGTTGCTTCCCAGTGGCCATATAGGATCCAGTGGTAGCCATTTTGACACCGCTGGAGCCACATGTGCAGGGAACCATAGGATTGGGCTGTAAGTCACACAGCTTCTGTTTCTGTCACATGAAAAGGACAGTTTCTTGGGGGAGGGGGAAGAAGGGTTAGGAAAAATACTTTTCATTGCCTAAGAGAGTCGTTTTGGCTTGTGTAACATCCCCACCTCCCTAATTAGTGGTTTCTTGCACGTAGTCTGATTGCAACAGGTAATGCAAATCTTCTATTTACTCTCCATGTAGGACCAGAATAACTTACAACAGTGGTTCTCAAACTGGACTTTGAGAACCACTGTCTTAAGTCATTTGGGGGGGGGAGGGGGGAAAGCAGCAATGCAATTGGGTAGGGTTACCAGCTACAAACTGGGACAGAGTGCCTCTACCTTTAACCATTGTATAGAAGACGGAATTTGAGCAGTGCAGCTCATCCTGGAAGGGTTTCAAAAGCTGCACCTGCCAAACCTATCTCTTCTATACAACGGTTAAAGGTATAGGCACACTGTCCCAGTTTGCATCAGGTAACCCTACAATTGGGAAGATCGTGCTGCTGCTGGAGGTAAGCGGTGATCTTTAAGCAATTGATCTTTTTTAGTACTTACCCCATGCAGTGGCAGCCTGGGAGCCTCTGCAGGGCGCTCCAAACCTCCTAACAACTAAAAAAACTTCCATTTTTGCAACAAAACCCAGAAGTGGCCCTTTTTAAAACTTTTTTTAAAGCTTTTTACCTTTTAGAGGGGTCTGCAGGCTCCCGCCCCCATCCCTCCCCCCAGGAAGCCAGTGATAGGGAAGATTGCTGCCTTCCCTCTAACCCTTAAGGGGCCATTGACAGGGTATTTCAGGCTGGGGTGTCACAATACCCCAATTTGAAAACCTCTGACTTAAGAGGTTTTTCCAAGTAATACTAAGAATGCACCTGTTTGGAAGTGTCATTGTGATGCTGCTACAGAGTGGGATATTTTGGAAGCATGTTCTTGGTGGTTGGTTGTTGTTTTTACTGAGAAAAATGACATTGCTTTGGGTATTTTCACATGAGATTTTATTTCATCGGTAAGGTGTTACTTGTTAATACAAAGTACCCATCAATTCAGGCAGAAGATGCCCCCAGGATAGTGCAAAAGTGCCCAGTATCCTCAAATTACTCAGTAGACCCTTCAGGATACTGAAGCATCACAGAAGAAAAGTGCAAAGCAGGTGAAAAATAGGCTGAGAAGAAGGGGTCAGGGATATCGGGGATGTTCACTTCAAGGCAGAAACCAAGCTTAAAATAAAAGTGTCCCACTCAATGTAGGTTTTGTGTTTGAGTACCAGAAATTCAGAAAAATATGCACTTCTATACACATTTACTAAGACACAAATCCTGTTGTATCTGGGGCTTACTCTCAAGTGTGCAGAGGATTACAGCCACAATTATTTGACCCTGGAAAACTTAACCTTACAGCCACAATTATATTATCTGAGTTTTTAAGCTGGCTCCCTGCCCTTTGTCCTCCATTAAGCCAGTCACTTATGAATCTCTCAGATGGAGACAGTTTGCAAGCATTTTCACAGCCAGGTCTTAAATCAGCTTTTCTTTAATTCAGTCTGCAATGCAGCTGTAAAATACACACTGGTGGACTTTAACATGCCCATTCTTTTTTCTTTCCCACACTTGGTACAAAGAATTGGAGCAATTCTGAACTACTTTCTTTGAACAGCTGTGAAACTAGCCCTGAAACATCTTGAACAGTGTCAAGCTGTGGGGATGAATAGAGTAAACGTCCAGTCAAATCTGGATTCAAAAGTCGATGCGGGTGTTTACACTCGAACGTACAGATGCGACGCGCTTTTTTCAGCCTTGCTCGATCGCGCAAGTCACCGCGTTTACTCGCAAGACGATGGCACCGACCCCAGGGAGACTTGCTAACTCCCAAAGCAGCGCGCAACGGCTCCCGCAACACGAGCAACTCCCTGGGCCTCCTTGGGCCCCTGCTTCAGAGCAAACCATGTTCAAAGTCGGGCTGGAGGGTGAGCTGCAGTTTCCCTTTGCACGGGAGGGGGGAGCTTCCCGACCAAAACGCAACTCGGAGCGTCATTACCTGTGCATCGGCCATGGTGAGCGCGCCGCTTCGAGGTCTCCGAGCTGCGAAGCAATCAAATGGCTCCTTCGGTCACGTTTCACGTTCGTTCTGCTCGCCCTCCTTTTCCTCCGCCGTAGCCTTGTCGCTTTCCGCCTCGCCTCTTTCCACGCCCCCCTCCCCCTCCAGCCTGCGCCACTTTGCATGCAGACCGCCCACCCCGAGGTTCGTCTCCGGCCCGCTCCGCCCACCCCTCTCTCCGAAGCCGCTGATTGGCGCGTGTGCCCGCAGATCATTTGCATGCCGCCTGCAATCGGTGTACCCGACGGAGCAGCGAAAGAGAAGTTGGCTCAAAGCTTCTGGCACAGGGTCTGGGGGACTCGCCGGCGATCGGCCCGCAACAGCAGCAGCAGCTCCCTAGGCTGCTGCCTCTGAGCGCTCAGAGCCTCTTCTTCCTTGCGTGGTGGATGGGTGCGAGTTTTGTTCCAGGTCGTCTTTCGGGAAAGCGGTGCCTGCCTCCCTCCCTGAGCTGCCCTTTTGTCGTCGATTACGCTCGCCCGGCCGGGAACGGCACTGCTGTGTGCCTGAGCTCCGGGGAAGAGCGCGCCTGATCCCCCCCTGGTTTGCTCCTCCTGGCCCCAGGATTTTCCATCCTTGCTCCAGGCGGAAAATAAATGATCTCACCCTGACTGTGGAATGGAGACAGCTGGCACCCTTAAGAAGAACCTGAAGGAGCCTTGGGAGCCCAAGCGCAACGCGGACTTTCAGGGAGTGTGAGTTGAGGAAGAGAGAGAGAGAGAGAGAGAGGTCCCCGTTCGCCTCTGGCGGAGCCGGCTTCTCCCTCTGCCGGTGCCTCGCGCGGATCGTCCTCTCCATTCTGTGCCTTGGGGGAGCGGGATCGCCGGTCTTTCCTATGGCTGGGATATACAGCTCTACTCTGAAGACCCTGGAAGACTTAACCTTAGACTCTGGGTATGGGGCAGGGGACTCCTGCAGGTCCCTCAGCCTCTCCTCTTCCAAGTCCAACTCGCAAGCCTTCGCTTCGTCTCAGCACAGGGGCAACTGGTGGTACTACTCCGGCTCCATGAACAGTCGCAACAACAGCTGGGACACCGTGAACACCGTCCTGCCGGAGGACCCCGAAGTTGCGGACATCTTCTCCAAGTGTGCCAAGCTGCCGGACCTGGAGGAATTCCCGTGGACTGAGGAAGACGTCGGGAAGATACTCCGCAAGGGCAAAGGGGGTGGGGGGAACAAGCGACCCTTCAGCCAAGAAGCCGTGAGGCGCCTGTCTGTGTTACTGAGGAGACCGTTGATCCGGATTTCGAGGGAGGCGCAGCGCCTGAGCGTGATGCACTCCAAGTGCACCCGCTTTGAGATCCAGAGCGCCATCAAGCTCATCCAGAGCTGGTCGCTGTCGGAAAGCTGCGTCCTGGCGACCGTAAAGGCGCTTTCTCTGTACAGCATGAGCGCCGGCGACGGCTTGAGGAAGGGCAAATCCGCCAGGTGTGGCCTCACCTTTTCCGTCGGGAGGTTCTTCAGGTGGATGGTGGACACCAGGATCTCCGTGAGGATCCACGAGTACGCCGCGATCGCTTTGACGGCCTGCATGGAAAACCTGGTGGAGGAGATCAGGGCCAGGGTGGTGGCGAGTCAGAGCCCCGACGGGGGCGGAGGGGGCAATGACATCTCCGCCGAGGTCCTCGAGGCGGTCATCAACAACGACGCGGAGCTCTGGGGAATCCTGCAGCCGTACGAGCATCTCATCTGTGGGAAGAACGCGAACGGTAAGAGCAGGGTCATGTGTGCATGTTGACATCGGACTTGCTCTCGCTGGGCTGGTTGTCCTGCCCATCTAACCGATCCGCTACATCCTTTGCACCCGCCCGTGCTTCTCAAAGCGCACCTGTGTTCATGCTTGATCTCGCGCACTGATAGATTGGTTTATTCTGTGATTTTTAAATGTAGTCCTATCTTAATATTTTATTGCTGTGAACTACCTCGACGGTCACATACTTGTTGGCAGAAAATAAGATTTCTGGTGCCTATAAATAACTGAATAGTATAAGGAAGCACAAACTAGACGTGAAAACAGTGAGGACTAGATTGCTGGTACAAGATCACTGTGAGTGGAATCCTAAGAATTGTCACCAACAGAATGTTGTTGTTTTTTTATTAACTGTGGATGTCTTTTTTCTCTGAGCATTATATTGTGTTTTCAAGTATCTGATAAAGGGATAATGTTGAATTGCTGTATATTGAAAATCTTAATGTGTTTTCCTTTGACTGAAAAATGTCTTGCAGTGATGCAGTCCAATCCTATGCATGGCTACTCAGAAGTAAGCCCCATTGAGTTCAATAGGAATTACTCCCTGGTAAGTCACTTAGCATAAGTGCCATCAAATGCAGTGGGCTTACTTCTGTGTAGATATAGCTAGGATTGCACTGTAAATTCCACAAGATTCAGGGTTAATACTCAGAAGGCGCAATCCTAACCTGAAGTTAGGCTGGCACAATTAGGCCAGTAAAGTTTGTCCGGCGCAAGGGACACAGTAAAGTGTGGACCACTTGTAGTCAGAGAAGCCAGCACACAGACGTGCGCTATCCTCCCTGACTCCGAGAGTGGTCCAAACATGCTTTATGGTGGCGCTTGTGCCCACCAAATTTTGCTGGCCTAACTGTGCCAGCCTAACTCCAAGTTAGGATTGCTCCCAGAACTAGGTAATGGTTACACCAAATGTAAGTAATTGTGCATAGAATTGCAGCCTCAGTTACATGGTTCATGAGGCTGGGAGGTCATGAAAACAAACTCCGTTGTAAGGAACACGTGAGCCTCTGGAAAGGATATCCTATCGTATTTTCCAGAAGTGTCTGGAATCCAAAGAACTAGTCTATGAGAGTCCATAGATGAGTCCTCATGCCATGGCTCATACCCTTACCTCACCCTCACCTCACCCAAGAGAGTTCTCACGCCATAGTATGGAAACTCCCCTCTGTTGCGCAAATTGGTTGCCATTCAGCGGATGTTTACCATACATTGACAATCAAGAAACACAGGTCTACAGCTCCTTGGATGCTTGTGACTAATGGACCATTTTTTTCTTCTGCAAACCAGGAAAGAAAAATAGATGTTACTCGGGATCCTGTCAATCCAAGGTTTTACCTAATAAGACTGTAAAATGTAAAAAAAAAAATGTCATTACCATACCAAGTTGGGTAATTGGGTATCCTTTGAATTGCATTATGTAGTGGGCCTGTGGCAGGGGAGATGCAGGGCTTTGGCACTGGTGGGGGTGGGGGCTATAGGTTCATCCCTTTACCTGCTATGAACTGCTTCCTCTGCCCATGTTCCACAAGCCGCAGAGTTGGGTCAGGAAAGGGGTTAGCAACGTGTCCTCCTCCAGGATCATCTCCTTGGAAGAGCCAGTTCTTCAAAAGGAACCCACCTGTAGGGTTCCTTATCAGCATGCTACTCCTGTCTGTCCTTGGGCATGCTGCTCCCCCAATCACCTGAGATCTTCTATCTGCAGGAAAGGCTAGCATCAGGACCCGAATTGGCATCCTCTTCCTGCCAATCTGGGCTTCCCCGGCCACACCTGTGCTTGGGGAAATGCAGCCCAACCTAGCAAGGCATCAAGGTTCCAGCAGAAGCCAGTCGATCTGCATTATATTAGGATACTTACCCTTGCAGCCTGATTGAAAGTCTGATTAGATGAGTAATTTACTAGCATTGTTCAGAAAGATCTGATCCTATGGACTTTTGAGACCATTTATATGCAAATGTATGTGTTGTCTGTTGTTGGTCACTTGCCAGAGGCTCCCAGGAAGTTGCAGTTAGTCATGACTAACAGCACAATCCTAGTCTGAATTCCTAAACTCTTTTGTGATCAATTGGTCTTACTCCCAGGATTTCGGCATGTCCCATTGAAAGCGGAGGAGGAGCACTTAGCCATATGAGGAGCATTTAATCACATGAGCTCTCACCTGTGGTATGAAGCACTGGCCTAGCTAATGAAAGTGTAGCCCAGTGCAGAGGGCAAAATGATGCCCCAGAAGTGACATCAAAACAGGAAGTGATATCACAGCTGGATTTTCATTTTCTTTTTTTTCTACCATAACATTTCATAGAATGAAGATATTACACTCCAATGTGTTTCATTACGTTCTTCATAAAGTTCTGCATCGAATCGTATTTAACAGTGTTATTCAAACTTTTTAGACCGGAACCCACTTTTTAGAATACTCGTGTTGGTACCCATCGGAAGCGATGTCATTAACCTGGAAGTGATGTTGTGGCAGGAAGTGACATCATCAAGCAGGAAGTGCTGTCATCGTAACATAATAAAATGACACTCCTGAAATGCAAACTGGCATTCTTGGACTGCAGCAGTTGTGCAACCGTGAAACATCCCTGGCAGAAAGCAAGAGTAGGACAAAATATGATGTAAAAGCACTGAACTAAAAACCAAATTTAAAAAGTCACTTGAAAATTCCAATTGTTTCCCAAAAGGAAGATAGCAAGGGTAAGGTCTGCAGTTTCCAAGATGGCTGCTCCCAGCTTTCTGCGACCCACCTGACATCAGGTTGCAACCCACCAAGTGGGTCCCGATCCACAGTTTGAATAACACTGGTATATAATACAATGGTATTATTCATATATACCAAGGTTTTCATAATTTTGGCCACTTGTGTTAAGCTCAGCTTGTTTCTCCCTGAAGATTGTTTCCCCATGTACTCTTTAGCCACTCCCCGGTCTGAAGTATTGCAATCAACACTCAGATTTACCTCTTTAGCTACTGTTTGTGTGAACTAGGTCTTACTCATGACCAACTTTGGCTGAATGGAGGCAATCACCTCTGCCTAATGCTTCTGTTGCATGATTTTTCCATGCTCAAGCTGTAATAATTAGCTGTTGGGAAAATGCAGGTTTAGTATTTTTCAATAACCCACTTCAAATCCATGATAATTATTCCAAAAGTGCAACTATTGTTTGATATTCATGTAACCCACACAACAATTTATAATAGTAGTCCTTTTCCACTCTCTATGTTGTCAGAATTAAAAGTGCAAGACAGCACAAGGAGAAATCTTCTACTCTGCGTTTTTGCAGTGCTACTTCACTCCTATGTGTAAGAGAGACGTCAACTGAAAATAAAGATGGATAACTAACTATGACAGTCTCTGGAGGGAAAGAATGGGTTCTTTCCTGTAGAATAAAATGAATGAACAGAGGCTTCTGTTACATGGAAACATAAACAGATATAATATGAAAGGAAATGGTTAGCAGTATTCAAAATATTAAGTGGTACATTCACAAACTGAATACAAAGCACTGATTAGTCATACAAAGGGCTGGTTTCATTCAAGTGCTATATGCTTCTTTACATCATCTCACCAAATTGTATTGATCTAGTTCTAATGCAGACTTCCCGTGCCTCCATATGTGTTTAATTGATTTTCAAAAGCATGTTTATTGTGCTAACAGATAGCTTGGCCTGCCAGTGAAGGTTCTAATAGCCATTGTTTATACTTTGCAAGACAAAATTGATTTTGCAGTACTTCGATAGGAGAAAAAAACTCTGCTTAGATTTTCTTTTTAAAAAAGAACCACATGGGAATAAAAAGACTAGGAAAGCAAAGTTTCCTCTGCCCTGGTGTTTTTGTTATGCGTAGCCGCCTCTAAATCACTGGTGATGTTAATATGGATGTTTCAGGTTTTCTGAGAATAGTGGATTGGCTGAGCGTATTTTGTTTTTTTTCTCCTTATGTTTTCTTTGGTTCAATAATTGCAAAAGAACTGGAACCCATAAAATGTTTACTAGTTTTATATAGTTTGGCCTGGTGATAACAAATTATTTGAACCAAAATTGTATGTGACGAGAGATTCATCCTCAGACTTCCAGATATTTTTATTTCTTTTTAAAAGCTGCTGGAGAACAGGGTTAGAATTGGATCAGAGAGGAGGGGTGTTTAATCTTTTTCCCATATCATTTTCTGAATCTGAGGGCACAATCCTAACCTGGAGTTAGGCTGGCTCAATTAGGCCAGCAAAGTTTGCCCGGCACAAGGGACACTGTAAAATATGTTTGGACCACTCTGGGAGTCAGAAAGGCCAGCACATAGATGTGCACAGTGGTGTCATCTACAAATAAGGAACGCTGGGCGGGACTTCTGCGGGACTTCCGCGTGATTGGCTGCCCGCCCGTCCCATTCTGCAGCTGCCCTGGCCTCGGGGGGGGGGGG
>JAJKFI010035290.1:0-40089 GCA_029204185.1 Lerista edwardsae | reverse complement strand
TATGGTATATTTGTGACAGCACTGAGCTGACGCAGTGGTCATGTGTTGGCCCAATGCAGCACTTGTCATCTAAAGTATTTAAAATTAATAAAAATGGGAAGTTGGAATGAGAATAAAAACACATAATGCTGCTTTCTGCCTTTCAGATAATGAAATCTGCAAAAACAAAAACAAAATCAATTTTCAAATACCCTATATATCTAAATGTCAAAAGTGTTGATTGTTACTAAAGCTTTGGAAAGTACCAGTATTTTCCAATCAATAAAAATTCATCAAGCTGTTCACAATGCAGAGAATAACATGCTCCTCAGATTATTTCTGTTGCAAATATGCAGAACCAGACTTGGAAGTATGCATCCCCAGAAGATCTCGGGTGATGGTATTTTAAGTGGGAATCTGAGAAGGAGGTTAAACTGTAGGGTGAGGAGTAGGGCTAAAATACTCCTCTTCTTCAAGTAATTGCTGCAACAAAAAGATCAGCGGCAAATTCTGGCAATCTTATTCAAATCTCTGGATCTAGGCAGAGCTTGCTAGACACAAAACTTGTGATTTATGGTTTATGAATTTGAAAAAGTCCAAGATAGCTAACAAATAACTAATTTCAAAACAATAAAGCCAATAAACTGCAAAGATAAAAATAGCAGAACAGTCTCCATAATAAAACAGAAGTATGTAACTCATTATCCAATCTTATGTGGCATGCTGAACTGCTGGAACCTGTATTCCAAGTGGCAGTGTGCTTTACAGAGGTAATAAAATGTGATATACCATTCAGTGTAGCATGGTGACCTAGGAGCCCCAATGCTAATAAATGGATATGGGGGTGGAGCAGTAGGCATTTGGGCAGCAGGCAAGGAAACAAATGTTCCTTTACTCAGAGGAGACTTCTAGGACTGCCCCCCACAGGAAGCACTTCTTGCTCCACTGGTGCAACTGCATTGGGTTGAAAGAAAAGATTGGGTTGAAAGTCAATGCTTCTCTACTAATATATACTAAAGTCCTGTTCAGTGAACATGCATGTGCTCCCAATCAGGAACATTTCTTTTTGTAGAGATTCAGATTGTCTGGACTGAACATATGTGCATACGGTTGAGTTGTACAAATGTAGGTTCTTTTCAGATCTTTGGATGAATTCATGGAGGTTGTCAGCAAAAATGTTTGTGTCATGTCAATTCCCCTGCCCTCTACATTCATCTGCATTTGGTTCAAAAATATGCAAGATATGTTGTATCAGAGGCACCTGCTTGGTAAAGGGAATGAAACCAATTCAGTTTACTGATGTAGTGAAGCACAGCACAAATAAAAGTATAGATATATCCAGAATATGCAAAGTCCAAAGTTATCTGGGTCTACAGTGTGTTGTGAAAGTCACTGAAATGAATTTTGCCTTGTCCACTCTCCAATGCTGAAGAAAGTAGGGGAATTTTTGTTTGCATAGACTTTTGACTGTAGACAGGGACTCGTCTGATAATTTTACAAATATTTAATTTTTGTGTGATTTTCCTCTAAACAGGAATATTAAATAATTTTTCAATAGTTGTTTCCTAGACCTACAGCCCAATCCTGTGGTGCCAGGCCCCCATTAGGAGCCAAAATGGCTATTACTCCATCCTATAGGTGCTGTGGCAGTCGTAAGAGGCACCTTGGGAGAAGTGGGCATTCTTCCCCTTCCCCCGAGTAAGTGCACTGGGCTGCCAGTGGGCCTCCTCAAATCTGCACCAGCTATTTTGCTGGCACAGACTTGAGGGCCTTTGTGTCAGGCCATGCAGCCCAACATGGATCCAGCGGTGGAGGCCACCACTGGTCCCACTCCCATTCTGCCTCTTCCCAGTTCTTCTACCCTCCTCAAGAGAGCTCACTGCCGGCAGCAGTGAGACTTACTGTCAGATGGTTGTGCATTGGGTCTTTCTGGTGCTGGCCCTGGTGCCTAGTGCTGGCGGTAAGTCTTTACCACCGGAGCTAGAAATGTCTTACAGCACTTCTGTGACACCAGCACCCGAAGGGCTTACCACCAGCCCTGGACCACATAGGATTGGGGCCCCTAGTCAGTTGAATGCAGGAAAACTGTGCATGCTGCCATGTGTGATGCATCTATCTTCAATGGATGACAAAACAGTTGATAATGTACATTTGTTTTGTTTCAGCTGTTTATTAAAAAAATTATACCCTACCTTATCCCCCTTAAAAAATAAGATGCTCAAGGCAGCGTACAACCATAAAATACAATAAAAACTACATAATCAAAGTTAGAAAAGGGCCATTCATTTAAAATAAAATGCGGATTCAGTGAGGAAAGGCTAAAACACAGAGAGAAAAAATGTGGAGAAATCAAAAGGTCTTCAGTCCCTGTTGGAAGGATAGTGGGGAGGGGGAAGGAATTGTGATATAGGGGGTATTCCAGAATTATGACTCTCCCATTGAGGGGTCCTTCTCCCTTGCTGCCACCAACTTTACTTCCAATAGTGGCCGCACACGCTGGAAGTCCCCACCAGGTAACTTCAAAGGGATGTGCTGTCTCATGCAGGAGAAGGTAGTCCTTCAGATACCCTGGCTACAAGCTGTACAGGGCTTTAAAGGCCTGTACAAATCTCCAGTACTTTGATTTGTTCCCAGAAACAAACAGCCATCCAGTGCAGCCATCAGAGTAGTGGTTTGATTGAGATATATGGGGGCTTGCAATTTTACATGTAAAGTGCCGAGCCCCCATGTTACATATGAGTATGCAACCACAATTATAACATATAAAGTAGTGCTTATTTCCCAGGAATTATTCTATAATATAAATAACATAGTGTCTGCCAACAATTTTGATAAACATTTCTTCCATTGTTTTCTCAATTTGATATTTCCAATGTTATCACAGTCAGAATGGGTAGCTCTTTAATTCTAAAATTGCTCCAATCAGGCCACAGAATTGGGTAAAGGCCCCAATTACATTACTCTGATGTGAGCAATTGGATGAATCTTTATTTAAATGAATAGGATTCCACATGGATCCATTATCACTGTCAGTGCTCACTTTAGGAAATTTTAATCTTATTCCCATTAATTCATCAAAATGTGGCCTTTACTAGTCTTATTTATCCCCTTTCTCAGATTAATCAAACATAATCATAGACAGGATCAAATATGAAATTAATTCAATAGTTGTTATGTATTAGGAGAAGCAATATTGTAATTAAAAATGAAAAAAACCCTAGAAATCTCATGAAACTATTATAAACAGGACTCCTGCATCCTATGATTTCACTTCATAATTATCTGTAGTTAGTCCCCTTTGTTTTTGACCACAACGGATTTATTGTAAAATATCAGGATATGAACCTACCAAAGTCAAATCCATCTTGTTGGAAAAAACATGCAGTCATCAATAACAAGATAAATGTTTGGTTAATAGTTAAATATAAAATCACTTTTTCCGTGATTCAGATGCATCTTATGGCCTTTCTACAGACTTTAATGGCTCTGTAGGAAAGAAATGTTTTCCCTCACATGTTGTATCTTTATTGTAGTTGAGAAAAAAATAAACATAGGAAATTGTGCCTGTGTGTTGAGTGTATGTGAATGTTTACTGTTCGTATGACCCACAATGAGGTGGGAGTAATTTTCTCAGCGATATTAAATGTTCAAAATGGCCAAGAGCTTTGAAAAATCCCTTTTGACTCCCACTCAATGTTCTCCAGATATAAGTGTAAATTACTTCTTTACACTATGGTGTTCAAAACCCCTATTCCCACTTGATGCTGTGACTAGCACACCTTATACAATTTATCATTCTATCTTCTCTTTCTATCAGGGCAGAACATAGCTAGCTAATCCATCAGAAATCCCTATCCTTATCAGACACTCATGAATGCTTATACTCTAGGGTATGACAGCACAGAGATCATTTTACCTTTATAAACGGCATGCTACTGGGGAGAAAATTCTTTTCTATTTTCAGATATGCCCCTGGTTGTGTAGAAGTTGCTTTCGCTTTTTTCCTTGTTTTCTTTTGTGGAAAATGAAAATGTTTCAGAAAAAAGTAGTCAGTATGCTTTCTTAAAAATAATAATAATAATAATACAGTGTCCTTGCAGCTGTGAATTCTGATATTTTTCTGCACAGATTCTATTTGCCTTTTCCCCCTTCAAAGCTTTATACTTTATTCAAAATACAATAGTAGCTATATTTTTCAAAAAGACAACACAAAAGTCAAGTATTGTATTTGCCTGCATTCTCTCTCTCTCTCTCTCTCTCTCTCTCTCTCTCTCTGTGTGTGTGTGTGTGTGTGTGTGTGTGTGTGTGTGTGTGTGTAGCTTGTCTTTATTTTACAAAAATAAATAAATACGGGTTCTTGGTGTAGCCAAGTACAGAGGTCTTGGCACATCTTGATACCTTCTCTAAGAATATAGTAGAATTAAGTTTTTGACACTCTTGATCATAGCTGCCTCTCTGGGAGTCTTATGATGTATTGTGTCAGATTTCAATGTGGAAACAGTTAACAGATATGTGACCCCACAAAATCTTGATCAGAGATTCTACTGGGTATCAAGGCAGTGCTTGCTCTCATAGAAACCTTTTAAGACACCAAAGAAATGTGTGATGCCAGTTTGTGAAATTGCCTTTGTTAGAGCAAACATGAGGGTACATTTATTTCTAGAATCACAAAAATCAGAATATCAGCTGTTCTGAAGATGATTTCTGAAGATCCTAACCAGCAGACAGAAAAATAGTAACGGCATACCAGTTCTGTTATAACCTCCAACCTTGTTGGAAGTTTGTTACAAATAAAGATGAACTAAGGCTACAATCCTATGCACACTTACTTTGGAGCAAGTGCCACTTAACACTTTACGGCTCAGGACCAGGGTATTTGAGGGACCTCCTCCTTTCATATATTCCCACCTCTCAAGTCACGAGAGGGTGGGCTTCTGATTATGCCCCCACCAGCAGAGCTGATGGAGGTGGCGGCCTCAGATGTGGTATTCCCTTCCCTTGGAATTAAGAACAGCTCCCTCCTTGGAGACCTTTCAGTAGGGCTATAAATAGTTTTCATTTAAGAAAGCTTTTAACATATGATGGGCTAGCATTTTTAAACTCTCAATAGTAGTGATCTATTGATCTGTTTTACTGTTTGTGTTTTTAATATTGTTTTTAATCTTTTATCTTGTCATTTTGTAAGCCGCCTTGAGTGCCCCATGTGTGATAGTAAGGTAGGGTAAAAATTATTTAAACAAGGGCGCAAATCTAAACTGCTCTGGAACAGGCAGGCCAGGCTGTTGGGAGCAGGCTGGAGCTTCCATAGGACAAGGGCACGTTCGCACCCTTACCCCAAGTTAGGTGTCAGCTGCCCCAATCGGCTTCTCGGATCTGCGCCACCCCCCTCCCTAGGTCAGCACACCTCCTGGCCAGGAATGAACCTCCTGTTCCCCCCCCCGCCCAGAATTGCTCTCCCTCCTGCCCAGAAATTTCCCTGCACCAATGCAGAAACACTTTGGCCCGCATTGCTGGGCTGCTGTTGCTGATGATGCGGGGACCCAGGATAGCACTCTTGCACCAGTGTTGCTTTCATGCGCAGGGCTTTCATGCGCATGCATGCAGTGGCTTGCATCAGCCCAAGGGTGTTTCTTGGTTTGCACCCTAAAATTCAGTGATATTTAGCACCCAGTCCTATCTACTACATGGCATATTGGCCAGCACCAGTCTTTTGGGGGCAAGAATGGGTGTGCCACAGCCAGCATCCTCAGGAGCCTGGCAACCATCTGAGGTGCCTACCCCCCAGGCAGTTTAAGGAGCCAGGCAGAAGCCCTGATGTGCTTGCCGCCACCACCCCAGTGAGACTGGGGAGCCAGCCAGCCATGTTAAGGGGCCAGCCAGCCAGGTCCAGGGACCCAGCAAGCAACTGCCACCCCCTGCCAGCCCTGAGGTGCCAGTTTACAGTCTATCTGGATGATATTGGTGCCATGTGGCAGGCTCTGGCCAGAACTATGCACCTGGCACCGATATTGTCCAGACATTACCCAGATGATGCAAAACACCAGAGCTCCATGCAATGTGATCAAGGCCAGGCCTGTTGCTGTAGGGAGGAGGTGACCCCCCAGCACCTAAGGCATGTCTGACAGATGCCCAAGTCCCCAGCAGTGTGCAGTAGGCTTTACTCCCACACAAAAATGGCTGCTGGATCTGGCCCTCATCAGCCCTGGCAAGCAGAAACTGTTGGGTCCTTGGTCAGAGCATGGGGGAGAGCCCCCACCCATTAACTCTGATGAGGAGCAACACAGCCCTCAACCAATCTGTATGGGTGACAGTGGGGCAGGCTGTGGGTGTCCAAGGCTGGCCACTTAATAGGCTAGCTGCAAGGCTGATGGAAACAGGGCCCATGAGAGGAAGGTACAGGAGGTAACTTGTACCTGAGCCCAGGGTCAAAAGAGGGGCCCAGGAGCCAAAGGAGAAGACCCAGAATTTCCTGGGATCTAATGTTGTCTGATCTCACTCAGGCTCACTTCCTACATGGAATTCTGGGGGTACTACTGCAGGCGTGTAGTGGCTGCTGCTGCTGCCCTAAGCCATATGTGCTGGGCCAAGAAATACGAACATGAGTAAAACATGTACTCATGTCATTAAAACAGTGTCAGATCTGGTAGAAAACTGGCCTACTACAGTAGGTCTTTGGCTTGGGTATCCACATACTATGATGGAGTGTGTAGGAATTCAGGGGCACAGCATTCTAGTGTGAGCCTAAATACGATAATGCTGATATTCTGCAACAATTTTTGATATTTAAAAGGTTTTAGAGAGACTTAGGATGTGTTTGGTTTTCTGTATTACTGTATCTAGCTGCCGATGCCACGTGGGCTGGGCTCTGCATTGGGAAGGCTGGTACACTTGTCTCCAAATATTTGCCACTCTCCCACCACCCTGTTTTGCCCTTCCCCACTACCATTCTTACTGCACATCATCGCCACCACCACTCTGTTTCATTCATCTCTCCCCCTTTGGGAAGGGCCCACAAGAAACTTTACTCCCTGATAAACCTAAGAGGCCCTGAATGGCATCAAGTCCTTTTACAAAGTTCAGATCCACTGCATCTTCCCCACCCTCTATAGGCAGATAGATGCTCTCGCTGCAGGAAGAGTAGGCAGTGTGACCCCAATTCCAGGACTGCCACCATACAGGTACCACACTGCACAAAAGGCGCAGCTGAAAGGGCAGACCATGTTATAATTTGGCTTTCCCAGCATGATAATTGGGCTCTCTTACACTGTATCTTAAAATAGGATCAAGATTCTCATATTCTTTTCTGTAATTTGCAACTCATGAGTTCCTACATAAGAAGAAAGTGTATTTCTGGCCATCATCTGCTTAATGATGTCATTAAGCTTAATGGTATGATTTCTTGCCCTCAACAGGTACCATGAATGCCATTTCGCTCAGTGTATGAAAAAGTTTGACACCCCTGATGTAAACAGACAAGGAAATGAGTTCATTCAATGAAGTAGATTGACAGTAGATCAAGGAAAAAGGAAGTATAACATAATGCATAAAGTATGGAATTTAGTGCTATTTTTATTGTGAGATGCATTGACTTGGATAGGTTTAAATGAGATTAGAGAAATTCATGAAGGATAAGTCTGTCAACATTTATAAGCCATGATAGCATAAAGGAATTCCCATTTTCAGAGTACCTCTGAATACCAGTTACTGTGGGCATGTAGTGGAAGAAATTGGTTGCCTTCATGCCCTGCTTGTTGGCTTCTCAGAAAGATCAGGCCAGCCACTGTGTGACATAGCATGCTGAAATAGATGGTCCTTTTGTATGGTGCAGCATGGCTCTTCAGTTTTCAACTAAAGTAAGCATGACAAGTAAAATAAAGTTACCCAGTTTTATATGCACTTGTTTTCAACATTTTAGAATATCATGGGATTTGCCAACTTTTCAATCAGCCACAATATTTGTGCAGCTTCCAGTGTTCTGTTGAGTTAATGTTCAGGCAATAAAAGCAAGTGATAATCTTTCTTTTATATTATTTTTTGCACAGAGCCAACCCAATGTGATCTATCTTACCACGCTTCCTTGACCAGCTACCATTGCATTTGCCGTCACACCAAATCCGCGCAGAATAATCCAGGCCCCTACTTCCTCGACTTGCTATTTTCTGTGCTATTGTTTTCCACCAAACAAGAAGTGTGGGCAATGGCAATCACTTCTCTCCTTACTTACCTTGATGTTTTCTTGCACAGTTTCTTAAACAAATCAGAAAGTGCATTTCTTAAACAAATCAGAAAGTGGCCAAGGTGAGTGGGTAGAAAAGTAACTGATGGAGCTCCATCCATGATAACATGGAAGAAGGCCGGGGCAGGTTTGGGGTGAAGGGCACCCTGAGTGTGCCACTCATCCCTGCTTGACATGAGCTGCATCATTTGAGTCATGGATATGCTAGTCATGATTTTGCTTATCAGGCTACTGTTAAAGGAAAAGAGTTAGCAGGATGTTGTTTTTTTCTGGTTAGTTGGCAACCTTCCACTAGATGCCCTAGCAAATTTTCATGTTGGTTTTCAACTACTTTAAATGTTTGCAGTTGAATTACAAACTGATAAACTTCATCCATATTAATAAACCTCTTTTTACCGCTTATTCAGTTGGGCTACAACAATAATTTCTATATCCCCTAATTACAAAATAATATTCTACTATATGTTGGATATAGAAAAGGTCATATAGGAGAAATCATATGTTCATACAGAAGAGACTTCTAGGATTATTTTTATTCTCCCTCTGGCCTTCTTTTAAGCAGCAGTCTATGCTAATGAAATGATACTAATGGCAATCAAGACAGCCAATAATTTGGACTTGAAATTCATTAGGCAAATTTGATAGTCGTCTGTGATCATTTCGGTAACTTTAGTTCTTTGGTATCCTTTTGCTGTTATGGCTTGGGCTTGTAAGTAGGCAGCTGGATGAGGACACTACAGCTGCAACATTTAGATGCCTTTCTGTAGTTAAATTTCTTCCCGGATTGGGGACATTTAGCTTACAGTAGTTTCTTTAATAGTTGAACGTTGCATATATGCAACAATGAGCAAGAATGGGTTTTAACATACGACACTAAATGGTACAATGATTTAAGGCAGTGCTTCCCAAACTCCTTCGAGGGAATTGGGAGTACTGTAAGTCTGTGAGTGGGCAGAGGAAGGGCAGCAGCACGATCTCCATGATCTTGCTGCTGATCAGGGAAGGGATTTTTAAGCTTACCTGGGGGTCGCTATGGCTCTCTGGAGGGGTCCAGGGAGTCTGCGACCCGCTCTGAAGCCCTCTTGGCAGCTCCAAGCTACAGGAAAAAAAGAAAAAAAACACTTCCTGTTTTCACCGCAAAACCGGAAGTGATTTTTCCCTCTTCTTCCCAGTTTAAAAATCCCTTCCCTGATCAGCAGGATCATGGAGATCATGCTACTGCTGATTTCTGGGCCATTGCCCTTAAAGGGGAATTGCCCTTTTCCGGTTTCCTTGTTGGGTCATGACCCACCAGTTTGGGATTTAAGACATTTAATTATTTATTTTATAACTTGTCTGGTTTGCCAAGTAATATTGCATATGCATTTCTGACAAGATTCTCCTCACCAATTTAATACTCTTATGTGATACTGTTCACAATCATGGGAATTTTTATCCAATTTGTGGTCTGGTCATATTTTAATAGTGTGTATATGAGAGCAAAAAAGGTTTAGAGATGTTTCATGCACACATTCAGTAAGTCTTCCACTAATGTCTAAAGTAACTGGGCTCAAATGAAAAATATGTACTAGTGTAAAAGTAAAAGAAAATGGAGTTTGAGTTAGTCCAAGTCAACCATCTCATTTAAAATTAGCCCAGGGGTCTTGTAAATAATGCTGGTAATCTAAATGTAATAATGCACATTGCCCAATTGTTTCTGTGTATGATATAGACTCAGTGCTGTAGTGCTCTGACAGGCCATTACGGAATGTAATGAACAGCTATTTTTAAAAACAAGAAATTCAAGTTGACAGCTTGGCAATGAAATTCAGCTAGTGGCACAATTGTTGTCATCTTCTGTATACAGAGTAGATTTCAGTTTAGTTTAAAGAAATTTGTATCATAGACTTTATAGAGCAAACATTTTTGCAGTTTCTGCACTGCTGGTTTTTAAAGCTATTTTGTAAAAGCATGCAGGTCAGAGTTAGACCTGTTTTGGAATGTCCAATCTCTGAAAAGTTGGTTCTCAGGAAAGTATATTTAGGATTTCAGGTTGAAATACTGTGAAATTAAGTTTTTGAAAGAAGCTGTGCTGGATTTTTTTTTTTTCCAGAAAGCATACTATAAACAAATCATATATTTTTTTACTTGTTTTAGTCATATTAGATAGTCATTATAATTTAACAATTATAATTGCTTTTATCTGCTTTCATTGGTGCTGTACCTCATCCAGTATGTAACTGCTGAATTATATAGCTCAGCCCAATCCTATTCAGCACTGGAACAGCAGGCTACATGGCCTACACGGTATCCAGCACTGAAATTGGGCCGGCTGGAACATTTGTTCCCTTACCCCTTGTTGAGCCCCAGCCTAACCAATGGGGCTCTTTGGATCTGCACAAGCTAAATAGATGGCACAAGTCCAACTAACCCCATGTAGGAGACCCTGGAAGGGGGCTAGGAAATGCCACCGCCCTCCCAGGCATAAACTACCCCTTCCTCCCCCTCCCCCACCTGGAAATACCCCCAACCGTCTGTGTTTCACCCTCTCGCCACCCTCACCCCACCCCTCTGCTGCCCTGTGCATAACCTACCTGCTCTGGTGATTGCTAGGCTGGATACAGTGGCGACAAAATGGAGGAAGTCTTCCTGCTGATGCTGCCTACTCACAAGTTGTCACAAGTGTGCTTTACTATTGAGCATATTGTGAATAGACAATCATTCTGTCCTGTGCAGAACATAGAAACAATACACATCAAATGATGTATAGTTTTAAGACATAGGCTTGTAAAAACTAAGACGTCGTACAATCAGATAAAAGATGCTGAAAGATTCATGGTAGGCCTCACTATTCTGCCTTATTTGAACTATTATTCCCCTTGTTGTACCAAAAGATTTAGAAATGTCTTCACAGTTTTGTTTACCACAAAGTGGTCCATGACATATCTTCAGGAAGCAAAGGGGATTATATTTCCCTCTGGCCATATCCAGCAGGCTTTTCTTTTGTTCTTACACAGCCATGATAGATACAGCTCCTCAGCAATATAAAGTCCTAAGAATATTCATATGCAGTCAATCCTCTGTATATGCAACCTCGCTATCTGCGACCTCATTTATCTGCAAGGGGCAGAATTGCTACTTTCCTCATTATTTGCATCAGTCCTCCTTATGCACTACTAGCTTTTTTTACCTGGTGTTGCCCGGGCACCAAATTATCCCAAGTCCTAACGTGGACTCAAATGGCATTGGGAGCGTCGCCATTTGTCTTGGTGACCCTGGACACTACGGATTTAACACCGATTTTGGCCGTTTTTGACCATTTTCACATGGGGCCCCCTGTGCACCCTGACCCCTGGGCACTCTAGGGGGATCTGACCCCCGCAGTGTTTGTCCCCAGATCATAATGCATACTGGTGTCAGTCGCTCCAGGCGTTCCAGCGGGGCATGGTGGACGTTTTGTTTCGCACCCCTTCTCACCCCCACGTCGAGGGCCCCCCGTACCTGGACTCCAACGGCGTCGGGAGCGTCACCGCTCTTCTCGGCGGTCCCAGAAACTATGGATCCGACACCGATTTCTGCCGTTTTCAACCATTTTCATGTGGGGCCCCCTGCGTAGCCCCCCCAGGGGCGGTAGGGGTCCCTGACCCCCGCAGTGTTTGTTCCCAGGCCGGCAGGCATCTGCATGCCAAGTTTGGTGGCAATCGGTCCAGGCGTTCCAGCGGGGCATGGCGGACGTTTTGTTTCCGACCCCTTCTCGCCCCCCACGCCGAGGGGGGGGCAATCCAGTACTCCAACGATGTTGGGAGTGTCATCGCTCGTCTCGGCGGCCCCAGAAACCACGGATCCGAAACCGATTTTGGCCGTTTCGACCATTTTCACGTGGGGTCCCCCCGCACCCCCACCCCCGGGGGTCCATCTGCGACCAGCACTGACCCCTTTAAAATGACTGGCAGAATAATCTGCTGGCCATGTTTAAGGGGTCCATGCTGGTTGCAGGTGCCATTCTGAAGATCCCTGCAGCCTCTGGAAGGTATCTGCGGCATTCAGAGATCGTTTGACATTTACTGATACATTCTGCTGGCTTCTTGAAGGTCTCTACTGGATTCTTCTGATGGCAGATAAGGTACCCCTTGCACCTAACCCCATTGCTCCCATAGGATCAATGATGGGAGTGGCAACAGGATCCAAGCATCTTGTTGTCTCATGCCTCCCTGGGGCGCCTGGTGGGGCCGCTGTGGGATACAGGAAGCTGGACTAGATGGGCCTGTGGCCTGATCCAGCAGGGCTCTTCTTATGTTCTTATTCATTATCTGTGAATTAGCTTTCCGTGAGGATTTCCAGGAACCTAATCCTGGTGGACAGTGAGAATTGACTGTATGTATAAAGCTGCTTCTGCTAAGTCAAATCATTGATCCAGCTAGCTCAGCACAGTATAGTATATGTGACAGGAAGTGAATGACTCTACAGAAATTCTGGGGAGGAGGTTTCCCCAGCCAGATAGTCCAAGCTTTATTTCTCTAGGAATTGAGAAGATTCAGGCTGAGATACTACAAGTTTCCAAAAAATAAAGTAGAATTCTTTAGCCAAAAAAGATGATATTTGACTATGTTTATAGAAGTATGCCTGAAGTGTTTGTAACTGTATTGCGTATCCTTCTTGTGGAGTAGTGGACTAACACTCAGAGAGCCCAATCCTATGCATGTCAATTCAGAAGTAAGCCCCATTATAGTCAATGGGGCTTACTCACAGGTGCATATAAATAGGATTGCAGCATTAGGCTACAATCCTAAACTGAGTTAGGCCGGCATAAGCTAAACCAACAAAGCTTGGCTAGCAGAAGGGACACCGTAAAGTATGTTTGGACCACTCACTGAGTCAGAGAGGCCAGCACTCCCTGACTCTGAGAGTAGTCTAAAAACGCTTTATGGTGGCCCTTGTGCTGGCCAAACGTTGCTGGTTTAGTTTATGCTGGCCTAACTCCAGTTTAGGATTGCGCCTCTTAGTCAGTCTCATTTTCCACTGATGCTGAATGGGTTCTTTGCTATCTAAGTCAAAAACTTCAAAATGGTAGACCACATTACTTGTAAATGGTTGAAATTATCTGCAAGTAATAATGCTATGGCAACAAGAGCCATAGCATGCTCTTACACTGAACAGCCCAACTGCTGTATTGATAATACTGATAATATTGATAATACAGTATTGATAAATACTGACTAGGTTTCTCAGAAATTTTATTTTGAATGCCCTGATTCTAGCGGATGATATATGAAATGGTCCACATACCTTTAGTAGCTCTAAAGAAATGGTCTTTAGAGCTACTTGAATTGATAACTTTAGGTATATTGGGGGAGGAGCAATGGGAAGGGTAGTATTAGATGTCATTGGGAGTTCTAGAGTTATAGGAAAGGAACAAAATGTTCTACAATTCTCTGTATAATAAATAATTTTATAATCCTCTAATATGTCCACCTGGCCATATTTTCTAAAAATCAAAAACATTTTGGTCTTTCTTCATAGAGAAGGTGCTCCAGTTCCTTGGTCTGTTTGGCAGTCCTTCTCTGAAGCTTTACAAGTACTAGGAAAATACGTTTGGTCCCCAAAGTGCAATTGAAAAAGTGCAATTCCAGCATTCTGTTTCCCATGTTGTGGGTAGCCCACAAGCAGGAAATATGAAATTTTGTTCATATGCTAAACACCAGTGTAACTTAGAGCAAATTAATGCTGAACAATAAATTAAAAACCAACAAGGGGAAACCTCCAAGTCAGTTGCATTTGATCATCTGAAACTTCTTGTAGAAAGCCACCAGTTTGGCAGCAAGTTTTACAGAGGTTTGAGTAATGTGTTTGGAGCACAGTTCCTTCCTTTTTCTTCTCCTGAACCACATTGCTGTGTGTCTAGTACCTCTGTTTTTGAATGAATACCTCTCTTCACTCAACTTTGTCTCCAGTTCTGCCTTTTTTTTGTTTGAAATAGCTTCTCAATCATTCTTGTTAAGCATTCTTTCTTGTTATAGCACAAAGAGCTGTGATAATGGGCATATAACTCCTCTATGTGAAGATCAAACACCAACATCACTTGATGAGTTCAGCTTGCAGGAGTAGAAGACACACACACACACACATAACACACACAGAGAGAGATAGCTGTCATTTTGCCCTACAGCATGCTTAGCTGCTACCAGCTCATTGCATAATACTATTGCTTGACTTGGCTTTTGTAGCTGATAGAACAAAAGCAGGGCTGAGGTTCCAGAAGTCTAAGCAAAGCTAGGCTGCTTCATAAAGAAAGCTGAACAAAGTGTGTGTGTGTGTGTGTGTGTGTGTGTGTGTGTGTGCGCGCGCGCGCATTCATGATACAAATACATTTCCACTTTGTTTCACAGTAGCACATGCTGAGGCAATAAAGCAAGCATTTTTTCATAAAATACCATATGCATGCTTTAAGACAGAATTAAAGAGAGAAATTTAGTTAGTTGAATTTCTCTGTAAACTGCTTTGAAAAGTGGTACAGTCAGTCCTCTTTATATGCAAACTTGCTATCTGCAAATTCGCTTATCTCTGAGGGACACAATTGCTAATTGTAATCTATGCCTCTATCCTTATCCACTATGCAGAAACCTTCCAAAAGCTGCAGGGACCTTCAGAATGGCACATACAACCAGTTTACGATCTTTTAAAATGGTCGACAGAAGCATCTGCTGGCCATGTTTAAGGGATCCATGCTGGTCACAGGTGCCATTCTGAGGTGCCATTCTCTGAAGCTTCTGGAAGATCTCTGCAGAATTCAGAGATCTTTTGGCACTTCCTGTTTCACTCTGCTGGATACCTGAGGGTCCCTGCCCTATTCTTCTTCCCTATTCTACATAAGGCACCCCTTGCACCTAACCCCATTGATTCCATAGAATCAATGGTTCGTTATCTGTTAATTCACTATCAGCAAGGATTTTCAGGAACCTAACCCTAGCGCAATGGTGCTCAAACATTTTGCTCTGGTACCCACTTTTTAGAATGTCAGGACCCACTGATGTCATGGCTGGAAGTGACATCATCAAGCAGGAAGTACCATAATTGTGGTGTAATCAAATGACACACCTGGAATACAAACTGGCATTCTTGGATTGCAGCAATTGCATAACTATGAAACACCCCTGTCAGAAAGCAAGATTAGGAGAAAATTTTATGTAAAAGCACTGAACTAGAAACAACATTTAAAAAACCCTCACTTGAAATTTCAACCTGTTAACACTCACAAAAGAAATATACTAAGGATAAGGTCTTCAGCTTCCAAGATGGCTGCTCCCAGCTTTCCATGACCCACCTGACCCACGGTTCGAGGAACACACAGCCCTAGCGGATAATGAGGACTGACTGTATATAAATATTTATAATAAATAATAATCTACCCTAAGATACATGCGGTAGCGGTCCTGGGTCTTGGGCGCCCTGGGGCCACCCCTGCCTCAGAAGTAATAGCGATGACATTATCACGTCACCCCAATTTCTTTCTAACTCGGCAGCATTCTGGATTGCCTCCTCTTTTCTTTCCCCTTTAAAAAAGGGGGGAAGGAGGAAGAAGGCCACAGTGGTGCAATGCAGCTCCATTAGAGGTCTGAGTGGAGGAACTGGTGCAGGCTCACTGGATATTCAGAGGGGGTGGGCGCCGCTTACAGCTTCGTGAAGCAGCTCCCTGGAATGGCTTTGAACTGGTGCAAGCGGCACCTGTCTCCTCCAATACTTCCAGACGTGGGCACTGCTTATGGCTGCATGGAGCTACTCCAGGGAGCTGTCTCACTGAGTTCTGGGTGGCGGCTAGGCAGGGGTCATGGTGCTATCCCAAGACATTTGCCCCTTTGCCCCCCCCTAGGTACGCCACTACATACATTGAAAAAACTATTCAGCAAAATAGTTATGTAGGATTGGACTGTGTGATCTAACCTGCTTCAAGCCTCTTCCTTCATTGTGGCTATTCTAGAAATATTTTCTATGGCAGAAACAGAATGTGAGCTGTTCGACAATGCCATTTGGGCCCTGGACAGTGTCAGCAGTCAGTGAGTTGGGCACTGAGTTCCAAGCACCAGGTAAGAGGAACATCAGTTCCTTATTCTGACACTGATGTCCCTTTTACTAGGGAAACCACAGACATTAGCATTGCACTTCTAGAAAAGTCCAAAAGTTCAGGAGCAGCGCTTTCAAGATAGGTGATGAGGAGTAAGCTAAAGAGTAAGCAGCCATGATTCTTTTGATGATTTCTTAGAGATAAGTCATTCCAGATGTGTAATGCTTCTTTAAATGTTTCTTTTTGTCTTAGGCGTTTGATGAAATAAAATTACTGTTGTAAGACAATAAAGATGGATGTGATTTTTTTTGTTGCTATTTTGGATGGGTTTTGAACAGAAAACTGAGCAGCTGAAATACTCAGATCCCACAAGCCAAATAAATAAATAGACGTGCACTCCTCATAACTAATAGAGTCCTAAATGTTTTTTTTCTCCCCATTTATAGCCATTGTTGCTTTTTCCTAAGTGGACGTAACACAGTACTAGTATATTTTATGTTAGCAAGCCATGATAGAAAAGTGCTTGAAGTTCAGAGGGCATTTGTCTCCCTTCTCACAAATTCATTTAAGTACCAGTCTTGCCATAGCTTTAACTGGGGCAGACAACCATACAAATGACTTGAGATAAAATGAAAATAATGGACTGAGCTGGGTGCCGGGGGTGGTAGTTACACTGCATGCACATCAATAAGCATCGAGTGTTATTCTATGCTAATGTAAGCCTGATGGATCAGCTTTCGCTTTTAGCCTAGAGGACCATTAAGCACTGGAAGCTGGGTCAAACTGATATAGTAAGGCAGATGTACCCCAACGGTTGGCAACAGTAGTTAACAAGCAGTAATTCACAGTGTGCAAGACTAATACTGCTTAAAATCTTCATGACGAGGACACAGATCAGAGAAGAGATAATACGTTTTGTCTATTAGAAGTGTTCTGATTTTGCAGGAAATAGTTAGCATGCAAAATGGAGCAAACCATGAGTCCACCGATGTTAGATGCAGCTGAACATTCTCATTATGTTCCCAAATATTGAATCACTGCAAAATGGGTTCTATAAAAATGTAAATAAATTGTTCTAGCAGAATAATGCATAATTGAGAGATCTGGCATGTCATCTCAACTGGAATTAAATGCTATGTGTAGCTACTAAGATTATTTAATGGCCTTGAGTATAAAAGTATAATAGAAAAATGAAAGTAATATGATATGAAGTCAACTTAGAAGAAACAGTATCATATAGGGCTTTGAAATGAGCTCCTGGGTATTGCCTTGACGTTTGGTCCTTTGAAATTTCATCCTTTTGTTGAGCTCTATTTATACCTACTCATTAGATACATCTAAGACTACATGGATTTCAAAGATATCTATGTCATCCTTGATGAAAAACTCTACAGGTATTCTAACGTTCACACAGTAATACTGTGTGTGTGAATGAGCTTCCTCATTTCCTCCAGTGGAGTGGTCAACATCATACATGGACTTCTCTGCGTGTGCTGAACTGTTTCTTCAGTGGAAGTGAATGGGGGTACTCAAGTGTGTATGTGATCTCTGTTGTGCCCAAAGTAAACTCTAACAATTTTCAAGTGTGGTTATAATATTCACTTCACTGGATCTCATTAGGACATTGCACTTATTGTCTTGTTTTTTAATCTAGAGGAGGACTTTTGCTAATGAAAGGCACTTCTGCTTACATATGGGGGTGGCACCTTGGATTTCCATTGATTTTCTGTACACACACAACCATAGATTACCACACCACATGCTAGTTCAAAGAGCCCCCCCAACTCTAAGGAGCAATTGTGTGGTAGACATCCCAGATCATTATGTGCCTGATACAATATGTATTATTTTAAAATGTTGATCTTTCCAAGATAAAACAGAGGCTAGGAAATAGATCCAGAATATTAATGAATTATCTCACTACTTAAAATAGATTGAATGCATATTAGAAAGATGGTGGCACATGGTTGAGCCTTCTTGGTAGTGGCACCACAATTATGGAACTCCCTAGCCCCCCCCCCCCCTTATGGCTTTTCAATGAGGGATCAAAACATTTTTGTTTCATCTGGTGTTTGGATTATGGGTTGTCTGCCTCCTATGCCTCTGTAACAGTATCTTGATTTTAAATAGATTGCCCTCCTCAAAATGGTTTTATTTATTTTATTGTGATGTTATTTATTGTTTTTCTATTTTGTATTTTTATTGATAATTGTAAGCTGCCTTGGGCATCTGCTTCAGCAAGGAAAGACAGGGTAAAAATCTTTCAAATAAAGAAATAGTTCAAATGTGATAAGGTGTTTGATATGTGCTGATCATGTAAACCCTTTCCAAGGGAAATGCCAAGGTATGGACACCTAAATCAGTGGCTCCCAAATTTTTTCAAATGGTGGCTCCCGTGACCTACTGGGCCATTTGCCACACCTTCGCTTTTAATACAATGCAGATATATGTGCATATAATCCTATACATTATATAGGGTGTGGGTTTTTAACAAGGATTCCGTGGCTCTCCTGGCTGGTTTCCATGGCTTCCCAGGGAGCCACAGCTCACAGTTTGGGAACCACTGCCTTAAATAGTGACCCAAGAAAGTTTAATGTAGCTTTTAATTTTTCTTTTATTTATATAGATAAATAAAAACCTAATCTGCTCAGTGCTTTAGACTGAGCACGCTGATGTCATTTGTTAGACTTCTTCTGATGAACTACTTTAATACTTTCATTTGATTGCCAACAGAAGGTGATTGCAAAAATCAGTACAAGCTGGAAAATATTTTTTGGAATGTACCCTGCATACTATACTGGTTTAAAATTCCATGTAGAACTCTTTATTTAATGCTTAAGTTAGTGAATTTTGTGATTATTCCATAGTGCAGTGGTTCCCAAACTGTGAGTCGGAAATCACCAGTGGGTCACGAGCCAATTTCAAATTAAATGGGTCGCGAAGCACCTTGAGCAGCCAGATTGAAAAGATGGGACACTGGAAAGGAGAAGTAAAGGGCTATGTGGCTATTTTGCTTGTGTCAAGGCTATAAATAGGCTTTTTTCTTTCTGATTCACTTTGCTGTTAGAAAATGACTGAGAAGTAACCTAACTTATAGCTGCATCCTCAGGAAAGCAGCAGGCTCTGGCATCACAACGATGGCACTTCCAGCCATGAAATCACTTCTGGTGGGTCCCAGACAGTCATTCTAAGAAACTGGTCCTGGTGCTAAAAAGTTTGAGAATCACAGCTATAGTGGCTACTATATCATATGATGTTCTTTTGTGAGTGGAAATTCGAATCTGGGGCAGAATAAAATTATTTCTGTGCTAGGTACTTAGTGTTGTGCACGAGTCTTGAAATTCAAGTCGAGTCAATTCAGGAATCTCTGCCTTCTCATCAATTGACTCGTACAGGAGTCCTAGCCCGTGGCGACTCCACTCTGGAATTTCACAAGTCTTTTTCACGAGTCAAGAGTCTTTTTGTGGCAAGCTGCAGGGCTGTTCAAGGCACACACGACTACAAATGGTTGAAATGAGAGATGTGGGGGGTGCAATCGGAGTTGTTGTTTCACACTTAACATTAATGTTCCGGCAAGCTGGCGATGCACTACTGACAGTGCTTCACTGCTAACCAGTTGCCACAATGAAACCTTCTTTCCACCAATCCCCCCCATTCACATCACAACTTAACTCAGAAGAATGGGAGAAAAATAATCCCAGCCATGGCACATTATTCATTCAGTGAGACCTGTTTTCCACCAAAGCTGGGCTGACCTTCAGCTGTTGCATGAATGAGCGAGCATGTGCAGCTGCAGGGAACTTTCGGCTCCATACGAAACCAGCCACTGCGATGAAAACCCCTCCCCCTCCTCCACAGCTGAGCAATGTTCTTCTATGGTCAAGAGGCTCGTCCAGAGCCAGAACTCAGTCCACTCTTTTATCAAATTGAAGGTCTGTACCTATGGAGATAGACAAGACAACTCTGCTCCCGCCTCCCTCCCCCTTCAGTTGACTGGCTGTGCCTTCTTCCGCCCAGGTTTTGTGTTCCTTCCTCCTCCCCACACCTCTTGTTCACTGCAGCCAGCTACCCAAAACCAAAACAGATACATTTTCAAAAGTCTTAGCTTTCCAACTGCTCTCCACCACCACCTGCACCTGTTCTTCTGGCTGGAAGGAACAAAACAACCATTGGTCATGGTGACTTTGTGGCGCCTCCCAGATCTCGGAAAGAGTTCTTTCTGATGCGGAAGCAGCAACCAGTAATGAAGCATATGCACTGATTTACATTGCCGAAATTGCTGAGTCACTGAGAACCTGGCCAAATTAGCGAGTCAGAGTTAATAACATGCGTGACTCGATTCAGATGAGAGTCAGGCTAAAATATCAAAACTTGAGTTATAGTCATGAGTCTTTTTTCACAATACTGGTGTTAAGCACAGGTAAGTGCCCATTATGGGCATTTGTGAGATGGACTTAAAACCTGCCATGTTTCCAGCATAACACATGTCTGCCCTGCAGCTATTTATTCTCTTCCAAACTAGGAGCATTTGGGTTTTGGTGTAGCCTGGTATTATGTCACTGTAAATTGCCTCAGATTTCAAAAAGGCAAATGTTGCTGCTTCAGCTTCCCCTGCTGCAGAAAAGGTATTTAGAATATTAGATGACTGGAGATGTTCTTCTCAGGATGAAAAGGTTCAATTGATAGGCTTTTGCCCTAGGCTTAGCCCAGTGCTCATTTTTCTGGACAGTAAATATAGAGAAGCAGGCCTTTGGGGTCTTCTTGCATGCATGGAGCCTTTTAAATTTGCCTTCTTGCTGCAGTGTTCCATGCCCCTGAAATGTTGCAGGGCCTCTACCAAGCCAATTGCATCAATTTCCTTGGAGAATTAAATGGGCATCAATTCCTTTGGAAAATTAAATGAATTAATGTGTTGTGTGTATGTGTGTAGGGATGGTTGACAGAAAACGTACCCTGCTATAAAAAGCTACTATTTTGTTTAGTTCAAACTTTTTCAGACCAGCTTGTCTATTTTATATATGCTCAAGGTGGCTTGTGGTAGAGAAATATAAATGCAACACATTGACCCTCAGGTAAGGCCAGTTACCTGAAGGGATGTAGTGGCACTGCGGGTTAAACCGCTGCTGCTGGGCTTTCAGACTGGAAGGTTGGGAGTTCGAGACCATGCAACGGAGTGAGCTTCTGTTGCTTGTCCCAGCTCTTGCCACCCTAGCAGTTTGACAGCATGTAAAAATGCCAGTAGATAAATAGGTACCATTTCAGTAGGAAGATAATGGCATTCTGTGCTCTATGGCGTATAGTCATGCTGGCCACATGACCACGGAAGCTTGTCCACGGACAAACGCCGGCTCTACAGGCTTAGAAATGGAGATGAGCACTGCCCCCTACAGTTGGTCACAACTAGACCATTCGGTCATGGGGAACCCTTTACCATTTTAAGGCCAGTTGAGGGAGGCCGTTGCAGGGGATTGGGGAGGGCAGAAAGAAGGTGGATTGAGGCAGGGGGAGGATGGGTCCATGGGTGGACCGGCCCAGGGAGGGTGATGTTAGTGGCTTCTGGCACATAGGCCAGATCCTAACCCCATACTCAGCCCAATCGGCCTTTCACAAGCTGCTCAGATCTGCACTAGCAATTTCGCTGGTGCTGATCAATGTAACCCTATTGGGAAGGCTGCAGCATGACATGGGATAAGGGGAATTCCCCCTACTCTGTGTTGCACTGCAGCCAAATCCAACCCTGCACTGGATATGGAGCAAGTAGGCTGGTGTGTCTATTCCAGCGTGGGTTAGGATTGGGCTGTTAATTAAAAATTATATAGCATTTCATTGTGGCTTAAAGAAGAAGAAGAAAGCCAGCACAACTTGACCTCAATATATCTAGATATTTCAAATTCATTCTGTCCTTAGGACAGCATTGTACCTCTGTAGTTCTTTAGTAGACATTATAATTTCATATTATACCTACAAAGAAAATCATAGCTTTTATACTGCTTATACCAAGTGTTTTCGAATGAAGATGCTGCAAAATTCTCAAAGTATGTAGTTGAAAAACTGAAGTAGGGATTTTTAATAATTTATTGTAGGTAAAGAATCTGACAAATGCAAATGATCCCCATCTTAGCCAATAGGTGGTATTTGCACTGGTTTTCATATTATAATATCATTTGAAGAGATCTACATTAGGAAGTAGTTGTGTTAATAATGTGTACTTTCAGTACATTTAGTCTTATTAATTTTTAGTGTTGCAGAAAATATTTCACCTTTTAAAATTCTGTATATTATCCCTGTACTATAATAAAATGAGGAAGATTAATAATAATTGATTTTACAAATATTTTTGAAGACCTAGGGCTTCATAATATTAGCAATGACCTAACATTGTAAAAGAAATTAAGGGTGCAATCCTAACCTGGAGTTAGAGCGGCACTTGTGCCAGCCCAAGAGTGTTGCAAACAAACTGTAAAGCATATTAGCATCTCTTACATTTCACATCAGTACTCCAATGCAAAACATACCTCTGAGTGTTTAAAAACTGAATGTTAATGTGAAACACAGTTGGCCCACATATTATGCTAAGGTTCAGTTTTCATGTCAGGCATGAGGGTAGAATCAGGAGCATAGCTAATCATTGTGTAGCCCAGTGCCAAGCTTGAAATGATGCCACAGAAGTGACATAACTTCTGATTGTAACATCATGCCTGGGCTTTTTAAAAAAGTGAAAAAGGGAGGAATGCTTCTTCCCCCAGCAACTCATTGCCCAATCGCTCTGCTGCTCCCCCAGCCCCAGCTCCCGTGCTGCTGCCCCCAAATCCTCAGTCTTGCCCCCTATCTTACCCCAAAACTCCTGAAGCAAGAGGTAACAAGTGGCTGCTAACTGGGCAAGAGGCACTTTTCCAAGTGGTGTTCCTCTTATATTTAGCAGGGGGAGAGTAACAGTCCCTCTTCATCAAGCACAGTGTCTTTCTAGTGGCTGCTGCTGGTGGGGTTCTGCATTTTTTTAGATTGTGAGCCCTTTTGAGACAGGGAGCCATTTAACTTTATTTTTTTGCCTGTAAACTGCTTTGTGAACTTTGTGTTGAAAAGAGGTATATAAATACCGTTTGCTTGCTTGCTTTGCTCACCACCCCAACCTCTTGCAAAGAGTCCAGTTATTTTTTCTTTAAAGAGGCAGCAGCAGAATCATGGATAGAATTTCCTTCTTATTTAAACTACTCTCCCTCCCTTGTTTGCCAAGTACACATATTTGCATTTGTGCAAGCAATGTGCAGGGAAGATGCTAGCTGACAATACAGAGATATTTCACTGAGGGCACAATCCTAATCAACTTTCCAGCACCGGAGTAAGAGCAATGCAGCTCTGAGGTAAGGGAACTATTGGCTGGCTTTTTTGCACCCCCTGGCAAGCCTTCTAAAGCTGCCCCTGAGGCACAAAAAAAGCCTCTCACTTTAAATGTGGAGGAGAGGGCAGGTGGCATGGAAAAACTCTGGTGTTGGCTCATTTGCAGCTGCCACTGGAGTCTTCGTCCACTCTTTGCCTCCTTGTTGCTGCTGGTGGGATGGGAGTGCAGTGATGCTGGCCGTGTGGTTTCTGAGAGTGGGTGGTGGTGGTAAACTGCACTTTTGCTGTGGTCGCACATCAGCCAGCATTCGGCAGGTTCACCGCCGCCCACTCAGAGGGCAGCCAGCTTATTGGAGGGGAAGCAGGCTGCCCTCTGAGTGGGGAGTGCCAATGCTGGCTGCGTGATAGGAGGACGTTTAATTGAATTGTAATTGAAAATTTGGTTTGTCTTTTGATTTCGTTAGTCTCAAGGTTCTATTAAAAATGTGAGTCTTTTTTGTCTTGCTCCTAGGCCATCTAGTTCAGTGGTTCCCAAACTGGTGGGTTGCGAAAGTGGGTTGTTGTTTTTTAGCTTTTAACAGAAGTTTGAAGCTGCTGGGAGGGCTACAGAGGGAGTCGTGGGCTCCCCAGACCCTTTGGAGAGCCCAAAGTAAGTTTAAAAATCCTTCCCCTTCCCCACAGCAGTGTACTCAGGGCAATTGCATTGTTCCCCCCACGCAAACTCTTACAGGGTTCCCAAAATCTGAGTTTGGGGACCACTGATCTAGTTTATTTTGCCTGAAGGAAGAACAATTATAGGTATAGTTTTCTGGATCTATTTGATAAAAGTAATACATCAGCAGATGACACGATTTTCATGGAAAGATGGAAAGGGCTGCATGATAAGAGATCTTCTCTAGCTTTGCATGATAGAGATTCAACAGAAGAGCTTTTCCTGGCACCATGGAGATGCAGTTCGGCCAGGTAAGCTTCATTTGTTGGATTCTTGCCTTTTTAGCAGCTCTTCAGTGTATCATTCCTGCCTTGGTAAAACCAGTAACTGCTACAGATACCAATGTATATCAGAGGTGGCTTGAGAAATCTGTAAAACAATCCAGCAGTTTCAAGTAGGTAAGAATAAACAATAAGCTTATTCCCAATAAGCAAATCAACAGCTGCTTTCCTCCAAGCCTGCTCTCAGCCTACCAACTGCACCTCTCCTGTTACTGGTACTCTGAACACTTTTGGGAAAACTACTAGGATGGTGGGCTACTAGTGAGAAAAGGGCCAAGTCTCAATAGAAAGGTCGAGAAAAGGACCAGATATCGCAATGGAAAAACAAATCTCACTCAGGTCAGCAGCAACGCAATAGTCTACGGGAACCAAGCAAGAATTTGATAAGTGCATGTGTAAGACAAAGTGTTCTATGCAATTCAAAGTGTCTTTCTAGTTCAGACTGCTACAGTAGAAGATTAAGTGCCTGATCCTATCGGGCTCAGCGCAGTTGGTACAAGCATACTGCCAGAGCGGGTGTCGCAAAGGTGCTGTAAGGCACCGTTAGCACCAGTAGTAAGCCCTTGCCTCCCACACTGACCCAGCCCAAGTATCAAGGTGGAGCTGACGACCGGTAAGTGCAGGGGCCACTGGCAGTGTGGTTTCTGGGTGTGAGGGAGGGCAGAACCAGGTAGGGAAGGGGCAGAGCAGGGGGGGGGGATTGGCAGCCTCCACTGTTGGGCCACATGTCCTGCACACAACAAAATAGCCGGTGTAGATGTGAGGAGCCCCATAGGCTGCCCTATGCCCTTACTGCGGGGGAAGGGGACAAATGTCCCCTTTTCCCAAGGTGCTTTCCTGGTGCTGGTAGGATGCAGCGGTAGCCATTTGGCTACCTCTGCTCCTGGGCAGCATAGGATTGGGCTGCCCAATGATGAAATGTGCATCCAAATATTTTAATTTAGTTTAGGCTTCAAAGACCTTGTTAATAAAATTAAGTTTCTATTTTTAATACAGTGTCCTCCCTGTTGTCTATTATATTATGCTCTCCCCACCATCACCACCACCACAAGATAGACATTCTATAGAATACCTTGGAAAGGATGTAAAGTCAGAACGAAATAAGGTTTTCTCATACTTTGCCAAAAGGAAGAGTAGGCATTCTATAGAATACTTTATACATTCTATACAATCCCTAGGTAAAGTATGTAAGGTCAGACTGAAATAAGCCTCTTTCATACTTTGCCAGGCATCCTACACAATGCCCGACTTTCACACAAGGCCTATAACCAGTGATGTCATTCAGGGGGAATGGACCAGAACGGGTGTTCCGGATCCTAACGGGCTCCATGGCTGGTTCCGGGTTCCCGACAAGTGCCAATCAAAAATGAGTTCCTGTTCCTAAATCATTTGAATGACACCACTGCCTATAACACATGCACACTTCGGAGGTTACAGAGAACAGTAGGGAAAACTCCTGGCCCTCATCAGTTGGCTTTGGACTAGTTACTGTCTCTCTGCCTAGCCTCATTAAGTGGTTGCAGAGAAAAAAACCACCAATGAGATAGGAATACTGTATTGTAACCTGCCCCTGGGATACAGAAGGAAAGGAAAAACCATTGCTAAATAAATGAAACGAAAATGATGTTTGCTTTTGTGGAGGGATCTATTGGCAATTGTCTATTTTTTTTTTTGGCTTGGTTAATTTTATGTTGAGTGTTTAGAAGCTGATATTGTTTTATATAAACACTAGTAAAGTGTATTGTCTAAGATATGTATAAACAATAGCTTTAGTGTCTTCAATTTACTGTTTATCTTTCTCCTTCTGTGTTATTTCCTTAATGTACTACTATGATCACAGATGGAGAATTGAGGCATGGTGTTCGATGCATACTGCTGTTGAACTCTGGTCTCTGGTTCACAGCACAGGGTTTCCACTAGTATGTTCAACTTTTATTTATTTTGATAGTCAGAATGCTACTTAACAGTAGCTAAACAAGCTTCTGTTATGAGATTCTCTATTGCAGAAGACTCCTTTACCTTGGCTTACCAATACATTAAAGCCCTGTAGATCTACACTTTGTTTTAGTATGCTTTCCCTGAAAACTTTAGTGTGCCAAGTGGTGTCTCATATATACAGCAATAAGGAAGGGAGGGGGATATAGTTAAACCTAATCAGCTGTGTCATAATGTAATAGGGAAATAGAAGCCATTGTGCTTCAGAATTTCATAATTTGGTGTTGGAGACGTGATAAAAGTAAACTTTGTTGCCTGTTTCCCTCACTTAGAAACATGTGCTGACATTTCTTCCTTAAGAATCATTTGGGAGTTGGGGTAGGTTTAGCTTGGCAGCAACACTGAATCAACACGGAAGTGATCAAAACTATCTTGTACTTTGTGCTACTGCCATCTTGACCCATAATGGGTATACCAGGACTGACAACCCTTTATTGTTATTACCTTCCTAAGAGCGTAGTCCTAACTGTGCCTTCAGCTAGTGTAGTGGTTGCTGCTTTGTCTGAAGGTGTTGCGCCAGCTGAAGGCGTGAGGCAATGCTGGTAGAGCAGCAGTGGTGTCATCCAAATGATTTAGGAACAGGTACTCACTTTTGATTGGCACTTGTCGGGGACCGCCCACCAGAAGTGACATCATAAGCCGGAAGTGATGTCGTGACAAGAAGTGAGGTCATAGCCGGAAGTGATGTCATGACAGGAAGTGAGGTCATAGTCAGAAGTGATGTCAGGATTGTTGCCATGGATGTAATCATGTTTGTAATAACTTCAGCTTATGGTTAGTATTGATTTAACTTCTATGGCTTTGCTTTCTAGCGATGTGTATATACATATTTTCCTTCAACTGTTCCCTGGTTAAATAGCAGGCTAGACTGTACTAGATTGTGAGCCCTTTTGGGACAGGGAGCCATTTAACTTTAACGTTAAATGCAAGGAGCCGGCAAGGAGCAGGAGGGGGAACGGGCGACCAAAAAAAGACCGCGTGGGGGCTGGGGGGAGGCTGCAGGAGGAACCGGAACGCTGAATCTGTGTGGCTGGAGGGAGCGGGAGCCCCATGCAGCCTACCTTCTCTCGCTTGCTGCCTTATTCCCGGGTCTCCCTCGCTGCTGCTGCTGCCACTGCCGCTGCTGCCACCTCCGGTCCTCTCGCTCCGCTGCTGCCGCTGCTGCGCCGCCACCACGCTGCCTGCCTCCTCACAGAAAGTGCAGGCAACGGCTGCGGGCGTGCAGTATGCATGCGCAGCTGCTGAGCCAACCAGCCGACAGGGCTAGCTTTGAGTGGGCAGGGCAAGCTCAACTTCTAGGAACCGGTACTCACGTAGTGGTGGGTAGTGGGTGCATGACATCACTGTAGAGCAGCCTCCGCCATCCCACTAATGCAGAATTCAAAGCCCCTGGCCACTGGCGCAAGCAGGCAAGGTGTGGAACCATGCAAGGGTTTGGGGAGGATTGCAAGGAGGGGGCGTTTCAGGGTAGGGGTAGGGCGGAATGTGGGTTCAGGCCTGGAAAGGGGCAGGATTGGCAGAGAATCCACTTTATCCTAAGGCAGGCCAGGCAGCCTTACACAGGGCCACTTGGATTACTGCCAGCTAAATAGCTAGATAGGGCTGATTGGGGAATCACTTGGAGTAAGAGACCTTCAGCTGGATCCTAACTAGCGCTAGATGCAGTGCAGTTCAGGCAGCCTGGCTGCACCAAGCTAGTTAGGATTGGGATATCCATGTCTGAACTACTGTACTAGGAAGCAAATATGACTTATTTCAGTGGGACTAACTTTCAAGTACATCTGCTTAGGATTTCACTCAGTGGCTTTCCCATCATTAGGAAGGTTTGGAACTAAAAGAATTAAAAGAATTTTCTCTTTTAAGCCATTTACATTCTTATTCAGATTTAAAGCTATTTTACAAATGTTTAACTTGACAGTTTGTGCCTGCCCTAGTTAATTTGTTGGTGTCTCAGCATTGTCTCCTTGTTTTCATTTCAGTTTCTCCTTAGAAGAAAATCCTCTCAATTGTTATGAAATTGTACCAGCAAATAGGGAAATCTTTTGCTCTTCTGCAAAATTGCATTTATTGAACTGAATTAATAGAGTTCAAAGTCTGATATGTTTTTGCTAGGTCAGCCTTCCTACGTTACCTCCAAGCAGGAGTTGGAGTTTATTTTATAAGACACGAAAAAGCTTTTAAAGTAATGTGTTGAGGGAAATCAGCAGCAAATGTGGGGACACCTGCTGTTAAGAAAAGTGTTTGCACATTCTGCACACTTATATCCCCAATAGAGGGAACTGCTGAGTAAAATGAGGGCCACTATTGTTCAGATCCTATAGGTGGCAGCAGTTACTACAATTTAAGAGCATAAAAATGAAATGATTTGTGAGTATGGGAATAAAACTGTCATGAGTTAAACTAATGGGATCTTTTTGCTGTAAAGTATTCTTCTTTGAAATATGATACCTGAGAAAAATACCATTAGTTTTTTTAGTTTCCCTTTTAAGATTTAAGTGGCTTATCTTTCTTTTAAGTTCTATTTATACTTTCAATCTTGTCCCCAGCCATGTTTCAAAAGAGCCATAATTTTATGGTGTCACATTATGAAGTACCTGTCTCTAAGTAACCTAAGAGAAAAGACCCTATGACATGCTATTTTACAATTGTACAATAGTCTGTAGTTAGTTCTGAATGCAGCTACCTGTGTTGCAAAATACTGAATAAGTTTAGTCAAGACTTTGTGTTGGCAATGTACAAGGCACTCTGGTTGCATTTTGAACAGTCTGCTTTGATCGAGTGGCTATTCTAAATGGAATATTATAGTTAGCGGTGCCCTATTTTTATTTTTATTTTTGGAATAACTTACATGAAAAATCTCATACTTTCTTGCGAGACACTTCATATTTCAGGGGCTGTATTCACTGAATCACTCCTCATCTCTGGGGAATGCAGGATAATCTTCTCGCTTGACTTTATACAACAAAGAGCTTGGCTGCATTATACCAGCTGAATACTCATATGAAAAATTACGATTATTGTAATATTTGTGGGTCTAACAAATCAGTTGTGTTGTACAATGTGGCTCTTAACCCTGTGTGTGTGTGTGTGTGTGTGTGTGTGTGTGTGTGTGTGTGTGTGAAAACCCCTGACCTTATTTTTTAAAAGTCTGTTCCATACCACAGCACTGGCACAGTAAGGTTTGCTGCCCAAGTGGGATGAAATATTGCATTTTTTCCACAAAGAGCAAGATCTTGCATTATTATACCACAAGGCAAACAAGTGGATCGACCGGCTTTTTCTGAATGTAGCAGGATTCAATTTGAATTTGTGATGCACAACAGTTGTTTCATGCATTGCAATGGCTCACCGCTGTATTTGGGAAGAGTTGCTCTTGATAGGAGTGATTGTGCATGTAGCAGGTGTTACAGAGCAAGTGAGACAACAAGCAGATTTTTGAATCACACAGAGCACTGCATGTTCAAAACAACGAAGGGGGGGAGAGAGAGATTGCATGTTGCTATGTCAATTGTGTTTAGCCCTGTTATGCTTGTAGTTTTTTTCAAAATAAACACAGTGTTTGCAGTTTTCAGAATGCATCATTTGATTTTAAAATGGGTCATAATACTAAGATTTAAAGTTTCAAAAAAATTGTCTTTGTATCAAAGCAGAAAATGAGAAATACATGTCCCCTTTCTGGAAATACTGTATAACAAACAGTCTTCGGTATTTCATCCTTGTAAGGGAGAGAAAGGGCAAATTATATTACTTCAGAAGCATACTGGACAGAATAAGATCTGCTATATATGTATTCCTCTGCCTCATTCCCAGAAAGATGCATCTAGGAATTGCATGGTCTGTTATGGGAACTCATGAGTGATGTGATATTATTTGGTGAGGTGGTTGTATTAACAAATGACTTCTATGTCAGCTTTAGTGGGCCACCTATTATTTTACATTGAAGTGATAAAAAATGCAAGGCACTTGCATTTTGTAATATATTATCTCCTGTGTAATATGCCAAGCTATGCTTAGCATATGTATATAGAGTGTTATTGTTCTTCACGTCTGCTACAGTCCCTGCCCAAAATTTTATTAATTCTTTATTTTATTTGAAATCTGAAGCCTTGCTCATGGTTGTGGACTTTATGATTGCTTGTATCGTCATTCCTTCTTGTGTAGTCTGTGTTTTCTATTTCTGGAAGATGATTTTTCTAAAAAATAAATAAATGTAGGGACACTACACAAAATAGCTACCCAAAATCATATTAAAAAAACAAACACAACACCCACTTTCTGTGGCAGGCCTGTCAGTTTAAGCAGACAGTTCTATCATTTCAGACCCTGAGGCTGTCAATTAGACCCTGTACTGACAGAACTAACTCACTTAGCCAGGCCACCTCAATTACAGGAGTTCAGTTGAAAAATGACGATGACAACCAGGTGGGAGGGCTCGATATGGTTCAAGCAGGCAAAGCATACTTTATTTTCACAGAAAGAAGAGTTGCCTGTGCATTATAGGAAGCCTCTCAGAAAACTCCTTGGTGGAATCCACAGCTCTTTGGGATTTTTAGTCCACGAATATCAACTAGAAATTACCAATAGCTGTTTAAGTTGAAGTGTTCAGTTCTGTTGAATATTTGAGGTAAGGTCTGCAAGCTACTTTGTCAGACTGTCCGTGTTCATACCTGAGAGAAGGATGATATCCTGTCTTTCAAGCAGAACACTGGTTCCCAACCTGGGGGTTTTGACCCCCAAGGGGGGTCGTGAGTTGATTTTCAGGAGGTCTTGGAGAGCTGGGCATCACCATCTTGAAAAAACGGGACTAAGCAGTACACCCAGCATTAGCTATTAGAGAGAGAGAGCAGGAATATCCTTGTATCCTCAGCAATACTCAGAGATTCCGTGGCATATGGATTCAGGAGAGGATTCACTGATAATAAGAAGTTTGACATCTCTAAGGCAGCCAGCTTTTCTAGACAGATAAACAACAGATAAGCTTTATTTTTTTGCCTGTAAACTGCTTCGTGAACTTTGTGTTGAAAAGTGGTATATAAATACTGTTTGCTGTCTGCTTGCTTGTGTGCATATAACTAACAAGATAGATTAAAACTCCCTTTACTATTGAAGGCAACCATTCACATGCTTTGTGACCATACTCTGAAGTAGCTTGGCTCACACATGGTCGTCTCTCCAACAGTATTAAAATCGTGAACATGAAATTGAAGTTTAGCTTTCTTTTATTTGGCACTCAGATAGTCTGCATCAGAAAATTATGATTGAAATTAAACATCATGGCTAATGGACTTCGAGGCATCCATCATCCATGAATTTGTCTAATTCTTTTATTAAAAAGGCAATTTAAGCTAGTGTTCATTGCCATATTCTATGGTAATGAATTCCACAGATTAAGTATGTTGCATGCGTGGTATTCATGTGTTGACCATACCGCTGCTAGTTGCTATCATTCACTGATTTTGATCTCTAGAATGAAGAATAAGAGTTCTAGTCTAGCTCAGATTTTCCAATGAAGTTTTATTTTCAGATCATTAGGTCCTGATGATTAGTAATCTGAAATTTCCTATCCCTCTTACCTTAACAGTGGTAAGTTTCACTTTTCCTGAACATTTGTGTCCTGGTAATTTCCTGTCTTGGCTACTGTAACTTTCGTTTTTCTGCTCTTCAATTGGTTCAGTTCACCCTTTCACCTCCATTCAACATTCTGCTGGCAAAATCATTTACCTCTCTGTTGCTCTAATGATGTTGTGCCGTTTTTTAAAACCCTGCATTGTTCCTGTCTGCTCCTGGGTCCAGCACACATTTCTGGGTAAGCTCCTTTCAAAGCCCTCCATTACTTTGTCTTTTCCCTCTCTGCTTTTGTATCCTGCTATACAGTCTGGCTCTACCATGTTCACCTGTCTGAAGATCTCCTTCAAATGGCTCTGCCTTTTTCTCTTATTGCCCCTTATGCCTGAAACATCCTCTCTGATCATTTGAAAGATCATGTCTCCTTTTTATTTCCTTCAAATCCCTCCTCAAAACTCACTTTTTTCATGAAGCTTTTGACCTTCTATGGCATCCTAAGTACCTGTACATGAAACAAAAGCATATTCTTCTTCATCTTCAGAACCAATCCCATCCAACTTTCCAGCACTGATGTAACTGTGCCAATGGGGTGTGTGCTGCATCTTGTTCTGGGGAGGTAGTCACAGAGGCCTCCTCAAGGCAAGGGGGAATGCTTCTTCCCTTACCTGCAGGCTGCATTGCAGCTACATCAGTGGTGGAATGTTGGATAGGATTGGGCCCTTCCCTGGCACAGTTTTTCTTCCCTTTCTCTGTTGTCTTCCTCTGTATCTATATTAATGTTCCTTGGGGGCTGGGAACACTGGTGCTATATCAACAAGAACAACACATCACAATTTAAGTGGGTACATCAAAATAGCACAGCTTGATTACAAGAAAACTCCACAATAAAGTTGCTATTATGCTCCACTGGAATTTGTGCAAAAATGTGGAATAACATCAGTAAAGAAATGGTGGGAGCACATGCCTGAAAAGGTGGTAGAAAATGAGCAGACTACGATCTTGTGGGACTTCAAAATCCAAACAGATAAAGAATTAGAACAGAACATGCTAAATATAACTGTGGTTGAGATGAAACAAGTGATGCTTATTGATGTGACCATTCCAGGAGATAATCAAATTGAGGAGAAACAACTGGAAAATATCACAAAAGACCTGGAATTAGAAATGCAGCGCCTTTGAGGAAAGAAAAGAACAATCACCCCTATTGCCATTGGTGCACTAGGTACAATCCCCAAGGCGTTTAAGAAATATCTAGTCATAGACAAGATAACAATTGTACAATTGCAATGAGCTGCACTTCTAGGAGCAGTGTACATTATATCGTGATATCTCACCAGTTCTTAAACCTACCCAAGTTTGAAACATTAAGTACCCAAAAATCCCTGTTCAAACATCTGGAGGTCCATGATAGTATAGTAGTAATAAATGATATATCTAAATGCAAGTATTGTTGGCAATCAATTGTCTTCCAGTGGAAAAATCTGGTAAAATGAAGGCTGGTTTTATACTGGGCCATGAACAAGCTTATAGCTCCCTTGAATTGTTGAAAATACCCCATATTCAATTGTTTTGGCATCATCAGTTAAAAGGAGTTAAAAGGCAGTAGGGTTGAAGAAAAAAGTCTGTAGGAGAATGTGAGGAGCTGCTCCCTGTTACACTCTCTAACCAGTAGATAGTATTGAACCAGATGGACCAATGATCTAACATAAAAAAATTCATACGTTCATATACTCGATCACAGTTATGTACATTTCCTGACCCTTTTTCCACTGGAATTTAGGCCTTTGCGATATCTTATAGTCCTACTCCTGGAGCATTTTCAACTATCACAATAAATAATGAAAATTGTAGGTAGACATTCTCATTTTACAATTGCTCAATGACAGAGTTTGCTATACGTAGAGCAGAAAAGGGCTAACTGTATTACTGATGAAAAGATTCCCCTAGTGGGGAACAGGGAATAAAAAGATTATTTTATTATTAAGTGTCTTTTTAATTATTTTATTTTAAAGAGAAGGTTGGTTTCACATGCATTTAGTTCTCTTTCAGTATTTGTTTACTGCTCTGTTTAAGGCATGTGGCATTGTTATTGCTAGGTTTCTTTTATTGTGACAATTTCTTTTCTTGTAAAGAAAACATGTTTTTTAAATCTGTGGATAAGAAAAGTAATTGTAGGATTCTCTTAACTATGGTAGTAATTAACTACAGAAGACTGCTGAAAATGGTGTTCAAACTGAGCAAATTTCCAAGAAGAGGGGACAATGCTGTTGTTGTGGATCTGCTTGTATCCTTCTAGGAGAAAACACTTGAAAACAGTGCAAACCATTTGGTGCAATCTGACGCCATGAAAAGACACAAAAATTGCACTTTGAGAGTATTTGAGCCAGAAATAAAGCTTCTTAGGTACACTGTGACTCTACAGAGGAGGAGGAAATCAATCCAAACCAGAGTGACAGTCTTTTATCAGTTCAAGGATACTTTGCAATTAAGATTTGAAGCTAACATTTAAATCTATTTTTTAAATATTCTAAAAAGCAAATGTAAGCCATGATTGTTACGATACATTTTTGTTGGATCAAAACCATGATGGTTTACAAATATGTGTATTAAACAATACATACAAAGGAAAAGTTTGAGATGAAGGAAAATGTTGAGTTGATTGCTGTGGATCCTGCCCCCTTGCAAATATTCTATCCCTTTTTGTCTTTAGAATTGGAATTAAAGTTTGATCTGCTTTGCTGAAAATACATATGGTAGATTTACCGGGGCCATACCACTTAAGGAATTGTGCATTTGAGTGCTTTCACATTAAAAACAGTCTAGCCTAGGGGCATCACATCAATGCTGGGGGTTTGAACTATACCAGGTGTCACCCTCAGGGGTGGGGGGTGACACCAAAATAACTGCATGAATAAAATTTTTCTTGATCCCCATTCAGAATGGCTGTGGATGTTAAAAAATGGCTGCTAGTAGCTTCAAAATGGCCACCGCGGATGCAACATATAGCTCCAAAACGGCCATGGATGGTTGAGAACAGGTAGAGGGTGGCACCATGTGAGTAACAGATAATAATTACCAATTTTAAAAACCTCTCTCCCACTTTGTGCTAATTGCTTGTTTCATAATCTCAGTATACCTCTTCTGCAAAGGATGGATATTATTGGCTTTCTCGGACCGGGTGTTTCTGTAGCACTGTTGGCTAGTTTTAGCATGTTTGAATCTCTGATAACAGATGGTAACTCAGATGTAGCTTTGCCCTTGTATATGAATTCATCCTTGTGCTTATTGGGGTGGGGAAGCTTAGGTGCTACAAGGGGGTTAGCAAAAGAGATGCTGCGCTGTTAATTTTCTGTCCATTTATACTAAGCAAATTATATGTAAGCAAATTTACAATCCTTTTCATTTACATATACAAGGGGCCGTTGTACCCCCATGGATACCGAAATCCATGCATGTTTGAATCAGCAGATTTTGCCCCCCAAGATCTCCAAACATGACCAGGATGCATGATTACAGTTGCATCCTGAACCATTCTGCAATGACCCCCCACAGTCTCTGCCAGCTTCAGAATATAAAGGCAACTTCCGGTTTATAGCAAAAATGAGAAGTCTAAACAGCTCTGGGCTTCATTCTGAAGTCCATAGAGGCCACAGATTGCCTCTACAGGTTTCAGAAAGCCTCCCAGATGTGACTGGAACAAGTGAGCTTGCAGTGGGCCCATCCATGGGCTTGGAACCTGCAGATAGTCAGGTTCTAATTGTTGTTGTTCAGTCGCTAAGTCGTGTCCGACTCTTCGCGACCCCATGGACCACAGCACGCCAGGCCTCCCTGTCCTCCACTAGCTTCCTGAGTTCGCCCAATTTCATATTCATTGCTTCGGTGACACTATCTAACCATCTCATCCTCTGTCGTCCCCTTCTCCTTTTGCCTTCAATCTTTCCCAGCATGAGGGTCTTTTCTAAAGAGTCCTCTCTTCTCATCAGGTGGCCAAGGGACTCTCAAGAGTCTTCTCCAGCACCATAATTCAAAAGCATCGATTCTTCGACGCTCTGCCTTTCTTACGGTCCAGCTCTCACAGCCATACATGGCTACTGGGAAAACCATCGCTTTGACTATGCGAACCTTTGTTGGCAGGGTGATGTCTCGGCTTTTTATTAAGCTATCTAGGTTCACCATAGCTTTCTTCCCAAGAAGTAAACGTCTTTTAATTTCATGGCTGCAGTCACCATCTGCGGTGATCTTGGAGCCCAGGAAAATAAAGTCTGTCACTGTTTCCATTTCTTCCCCTCCTATTTGCCAGGAAGTGATGGGAGTGGTTGCCATGATCTTAGTCTTTTTAATGTTGAGCTTCAAACCAATTTTGGCACTTTCCTCTTTCACCCTCATCAAAAGGTTCTTTAGGTCTTCCTCACTTTCTGCCAGTAGAGTGGTATCGTCTGCATATCTGAGGTTGTTGATGTTTCTCCCAGCAATCTTGATTCCAGCTTGTGAGTCATCCAGCCCTGCCTTCCTCATGATGTACTCTGCGTATAAGTTAAATAAGCAGGGTGACAATATACAGCCTTATCGTACTCCTTTCCCAATTTTAAACCAGTCGGTTGTTCCATGTCCAGTTCTAACTGTTGCTTCCTGATCCGCATAAAGGTTTCTCAGAAGGCAGATCAGGTGGTCTGGAACTCCCATCTCTTCAAGAACTTGCCACAGTTTGTTGTGATCCACACAATCAAAGGCTTTAGCATAATCAATGAAGCAGAGGTAGATGTTTTTCTAGAACTCTCTTGCTTTCTCCATGATCCAGCGAAGGTTGGCAATTTGATCTCTAGTTCCTCTGCCTCTTCGGAAACCAGCTTGTACATCTGGTAGTTCTCGATTCACATACTGCTGAAGCCGAGCTTGTAGGATTTTGAGCATGACCTTGCTAGCATGTGAAATGAGTGCAATGGTGCGGTAATTCGAGCAATCTTTGGCATTGCCCTTCTTTGGGATTGGAATGTAAACTGATCTTTTCCAGTCTTGTGGCCACTGTTGGGTTTTCCAAATTTGCTGGCATATGGAGAGCAGCACTTGGACAGCATCATCTTTTAAGATTTTGAGTAATTCCGCTGGAATGCTGTCACCTCCACTAGCTTTGTTGTTAGTGAGGCTTTCTAAAGCCCACTTGACTTCACTCTCCAGGATGTCAGGTTCGAGCTCAGTGACTGTACCACTGTGGTTATCAGGGACATTTAGATTGGCCTTATAGAGTTCCTCTGTGTATTCTTGCCACCTCTTCTGAATCTCATCTGCTTCTGTTAGGTCCTTGCCATTTTTGTCCTTTATTGTGCCTACCTTAGCATGAAATTGTCCTTTGACATCTCCAATTTTCTTGAAAAGATCTCTAGTCCTCCCCATTCTGTTGTTTTCCTCTATTTCTTTGCATTGCTCATTTAGAAAGGCCTTCCTATCTCTCCTTGCTGTTCTCTGGAAATCTGCATTCAGTTGCGTATATCTTTTCCTTTCTCCCTTGCTTTTGGCTTCTCTCCTTTCCTCAGCTATTTGTAAAGCCTCGTCAGACAGCCACTTTGCCTTCTTGCATTTCTTCCTCTTTGGGATGGTTTTAGTTGCTGCCTCCTGTACAATGTTACAGACCTCCATCCAAAGTTCTTCAGGCACTCTGTCTACCAAATCTAAGCCCCTAAATCTATTTGTCACCTCCACTGTATATTCGTAGGGGATCTGACTTAGGTCATACATGGAGGGCCTAGCGGTTTTCCCTACTTTTTTCAGTTTAAGCCTGAATTTGGCAAGAAGAAGCTGATGATCTGAGCCACAGTCAGCTCCAGGTCTTGTTTTGACTGCCTGTATAGAACTTCTCCATCTTTGGCTGCAAAGAATGTAATCAATCTGATTTCGATGTAGACCATCTGGTGAAGTCCATGTGTACAGTCGCCGTTTGTGTTGCTGGAAAAGGGTGTTTGCTATGACTAATGTGTTCTCCTGACAGAACTCTATCAGTCTTTGCCCTGCTTCATTTTGTACTCCAAGACCAAACTTGCCTGTTATTCCTCTTACCTCTTGACTGCCTACTTTAGCATTCCAATCCCCTATGATGAGAAGGACATCTTTTTTGGGTGTTAATTCTAGAAGCTGTTCTAGGTCTTCATAGAAGCGGTCAACTTCTTCCTCATCAGCAGCAGTGGTTGGGGCGTAGACTTGGATTACTGTGATGTTGAAAGGTTTGCCTTGGATCCGAATGGAAATCATTCTATCATTTTTGAGGTTATACCCCAGTACTGCTGTTCTCACTCTCTTGTTCACGATGAAGGCTACTCCATTTCTTATATACAGTATTTGCAGATTTGATACTAATATACAGTATCAAATCTGCAAATAAAGAGGGCCCACTGTGTAAATCTGTAGCCAACTTTCAAGTCCTGCAACAGAAATATATTTTTTTCTTCCCACTTTTTCTTGTTCAACATCCATCCTCCTTTAAAGGTGAGTGAAACTAGAAAGCTAGATCACTCTTTTGTGACTTTCAATTGCTCCAATAAAGGTATACTGCTACTGCCGCTATTTGGACATATTCATGTAACACAAAGCTTTAAGTTGATCTGTGTATGTAAGCAATGCAGTGCAACCTTCCATCCTCAAGTTCACACCCTGCATAAAACTATATCTCACAAAAACATGCCAAAGTGGAGGAAAGTGATTGTTTTGCTTGTGTCAAGGGTATAAATAGGCTTTTTTTCTCCCTGATTGCTATTGGAAAATGGCTGAGAAATAATCCAATTTGTTACTAAATTCTCAGGAAATCAGCATAGTCTTGCATCACAATTTCAGCACTTCAGGCCATGACATCACTTCTGTTGGGTCCCAGACAGATTTTCATTCTAAAAAATGGGTCCTGGTGCTAAAAAGTTTGAGAACCACTGGTTTAAGTGATGGTGTGCGCAAAAAATGTCACAGCGGATTGAACTATGGTTTCAGAAATATAGGCCACTCAGCACTTTTAAAGTACGTTAGGTACAAGGGTGAAGCAAATAAAAGTTTTAAAACCAATTTGTGCTGCAGTTAGCCAACTTCAGCATGGGTTGTGTGCCACTTTTAATCCTCAGTCATTCCATTTCCGTAGCCTTACATCCCCTTAAATGAAGGAACGTCTTATATTGCCACACGAATGAGAAATTATATTTGAGCGTCAAGAGTCAGTTCAAATTTTACACCAACCCATAGCTAGATGTAACATAAATGAGTTGGGTATGTATGATAGAGTATGCTCTGTCTGTCTCCTTGTTCCATTTGATTAGTATTTTCCTTGTTTGCAACATGTAGTTAACCTTTAGATTTAAACTAAACTATGGTCTGAAAACTGGGGTTGGAAAACCAGCGTTTGATTGTAGTTTCCTATTCTGGTTTGCAGGGTTCATGTAAACCATAATTTTCTGATTTGGATGGAATATAAAATGGACTGCTCAAGGGGAAGAGGAGGGCACAACTTGTTCATGTCATGTTAAATCAAGGGACCAGTGGTTCTAGAGTGGGATAGTCTTTACCTCTTCTTCGTTGGCTGGCAGGGTCTATCAGCAAGAACAATACCAAGCAGAGGGGCTTCTCATCAGCTCCCAGACTGACTCTCCCTGGCTAGCAGGCAATAAGATTATGATATAGCTCATATTGACCTATAGCTCATATTGACTTCAGTTTTTATTTTAGAAGCTTATTACTTTTCTGGAAGTCTTTTTCCATGCATGAATCCTACTCCTACTTAGATAAAACTACTTATATGTGGGCTTTTTTAAAAGAGGTGACAGCCTTTTCTTTCGCTGGCTTGACTTTGAACACTCAGTTTCTTCCTGATACGGAGTGTTAAAGCAGTTGGTATTGACTGAGGCAGATGAGTACTGCTATTTGTGCCACACCTTCCTTCATCTCCTCACTTTTGTACCTGGAACATGACTGAGCA